>APFE030098890.1:10000-15704 GCA_000404065.3 Pinus taeda | reverse complement strand
TTTTCTTGAATAAATACAAATATCAAAAGTACATTTATGAAGACCAAACCCAGTTACACTTTCTTCAACACCCCCTCTTAACTAGGGAGGTATTCATAAATCATTACATGGTGTTTGGCTATTTTTCAATCTTGAATAATTCACATAAGAGAAACCGAATTGGAAACCCATCTGTTATAGCATCATATTAGCCAACATTGTTCATAGCAAGGCCTTGACTAATAGCTTTATCTCTCATAAGATCAGAGCACAATGTTGGTGAGGCCAATGGCTTATAAACACCCTAGTCATTGTGTCTAAAGGTACATACCCACCCAGGGGTTCCCTGAGTATGACCTTCTAGGACAATTCTTGTCTTGGGTTCCCAGGCCTCAAAGAATACCGCTCCTCTTGCTTACTCTTGTCTTGGATGCCCTACACATCCTCAGAGAGCATCATATGCCAAACGATTACCCAATGCTCCCGTTCTTTCTTGCCAAGTGAAGACAAGAATGTTGTGTCTATCTCTTCCCCTTGATCGAGGAAGACATGTCAAAGTTTCCTCTGACAAGGAACTTGCCCAAGCTCCTTTGTAGTTGGGAGCTTGTTAGAACTCCCTCTTAGCTAGGGACTTGTCCATTCATCAACAACGTCTCCTTCGCGGGTCCTTCAGCCGCTTGATCTCCTTCATTCCTTCGATGTCATGAAGTCTTTGTTTGAACTTCTTCTTGGCAGGGTACCGGCCATCGATCACTTTCCCTCCCGGCTTGTCATGTCATTGCTCCCTTCGTGGAAAGTGGCCTTCTTCATATATATCAGGTCCTTTTTGTCATCTAGCTACTCCTTTGTCATCTTGTCTATCCTTCATAATACTTATCACATGGATGCTTAGTTGTACTCGCTTGTTCCCGTACTTTGATTTAGTGCCCCTTCATGACTTCATCGTGGTATTGCTTCAACACCAAATGGTGCTTTTGTTGGGTGGCCTCTTCACCATGACATATTTGTAGAGTTGAATCAGTTATCTGCACCTTACTATCTCCAAGGCCTTCGTAGGCGTCAAGGGCCCTTTATCTTTTTTCTTCCTTTGTCAGAGTTGCCATGCCTTCTTTCGAGAGATGTTGAGGAATCTTGTCAAATTGTTATTCTTTGTGACCTTGATGTTCTTCACATGCTTGATCTCTTTCTTCATTTTCTTCTTCTTGGATTGATTAGTCAACCACTTTATACTCCTTATGAGAGCACTTCTTCATGTTGGCCTTTACTCCACTGTAGTACATGCCTCCGAGCATGTCGTTGGCGAAAGAGATCCTTTTATTCTTGCTTCGTGTCATCTTCTTTCACTTCTTGAGTTACACGAGCTTCTTCCCTTTTTCTCTTGTTGTTGTTGTCCTTCTTAAGTTTAAGACAATCCCTTTTGTAGCGTCCATATTCTTGGCATCCAAACCGTTGGACTTTGGACATGTAGTGGTCCCAACCAATTTGTTACTTTCCTTGCGAAAAGACACTGAGGTATACTCAGAAGGGGACATATACTTACTTGATAGAGTTTGAGATGTAGTGAACTTGCTTTCTTCTTAACAACTTGAGGGCTTGCCTTCCTTAGATCTTGATGTTGTTCAAGTTGCTTTCTTGAAATGGACTTGCTTGATGACTTGACTCGTACTACCTTACATTTTTCAAGATGGTGTAGCTTAATGTAGGTCCCCCTTTGATTTGTTCTTCTTGTAGGTGCCTTTATACAAGGCGTTTATTCTTGCTTTGTAGTCTTCCATGATGAATGATAGATGGTAGACCTTCTTGTCCTCGATGTGATTGAGACTTCTTGGCTTGATGCTTCGACCTTGTGGATGTTCTTGAGATTCCCTTTCCTTGATGTGTCACCTTAGCTCCAATACCGCATTGAAGAATCTGGGGCAATGGGGTATAGCAGGATTCTTCTAGACTTGATAAAAATTTGTGAAGCTCTTTTACAATATATCGCGTTATCTTAATCTTCTTCTCTTCTTATTAATGCATGTGTGTTTACTTTCATCAAACTGGTGCCAAAAACATAAGAACAAGAACACAGGATGTTGGCTCTCTGCCAAGGAAAAACCTCTCTCTCTCAGAGAGGAAAACCTTTCGTAAATTTCTCTTATTGAAGCTTCTTATTGGTCATTGCGAAGCCCTAGACCCTTGACAATGATATCCTCCTAGCACAAGTCGAGTCCTTCCTCCTCTTTGCACTTCCTTTCTTTGGCAATTCGTTCCCCGGCACTGTGTCCTTCTTTCAACTTTTGATAGTCCATGGTGGAATAGCTCTAGAAGAGACTCCAGCCTTTGATCCTTAGCGAGATCCTTTACCAATGAAGAAACCTTCATTCTCTTGACCAACCGAGCCTTTCTCTTGATATGAGTTTGCAGATTCTATGTACACCAAGTTTACTGCACCTGGGGTGATTTCCATCGCGACGAGACATGGAAACCCCAAATTTCCCGCACTTGGGATGCTTTCGACAAGACGGGACATGGAATCCCCGGGTTCCCCGCAATTTGGCGACTTTTGTGGAGGAGGGACTAGGAGACCCCATGTAATGATCCTATCCTAGTGGTAGTATTTCAACCACGCATAAGCTGGTGCGGAACCGCCGTACTTTTTCCTTTTTCCAATACTTGAGTACACGGTCTGCGCCTACTTCAACACTCAAGTCAATTTTCCAATAAGTGTTCTTAACAATGTAGCGAAAATAACTTACCATAAATTTATCTTCAATTATTCTTTCAACACTCAATCAATTTTCCAATAAGTGTTCTTAACAATGCAGCGAATATAACTTACTATAAATACTTTTGTAGTACTTCCACCTATTTTCTCAACCTCAAAATGCCCAATGACGCAACTGTAGTGTGCTTCCCAAATCATCTTGTAATGCTCACTTGAAGGAACACAGAGGTGTCCCAAGTGGCATAACAGTGCATCCTTGAGGTGAAAATATGGAACTTGCCGACCCTCCAAGTGTGTCTGGTATGTGTTTCTGAATTCTCAATGGCTTTTGTAGAGAAGTGGAAAATCAGAAGTCTCGTGTCCATAACACGAACCTACAGTAGATGTCGGCAAGACCCAGAGAGTTGCGGAGCTCTCTTAGAGTGTTTGGGGTTGGCCGATCCTGAACAAATTGGATCTTGGCTATATCCACATGCACCCACCATTCATCAATAATATATCCCAGATACTCAACCTCGTGTCATGTGGTCGTGTTGCACTGCCTGCGGCCTACACGACACAACTCCATGCCTGAACTGCGAGCCTGTCCGCTCGACTTTCCATTCCGCGGCGCTTAAACTCTGCCCGTCGGTGCGGTCCATAGTGAGGGCACGTGGCCTGCATATAGTGCAGCCTGCCTGCCCGGAGGGTAACCCGCCCCGCTCTGGCTGTCTGCGCTACCAAGTCCAGCCCGCCCTCTATAATCCACCCGCCGGGGTGGCCCTCTTATCCACGTCCTTCTCTTCCTTCCGTTTTCGCCCAACTCCTTCCTTTGCACTTGTTCTGCGATGTGGAAGTCTGAGTTCGATGTCCCTTCGTCGAATGCCATCCTCCTTACTTATACGCATCCTTTCGCCCAAGGGCCGTGTCTCTCGGGGATAACAAGGGTCAGCTCCATCAACATGCATGCCAGACTGACCTGCCACATAACCTCGACACACCCATTCCAACAAACCGCTGTGTCCCTTCGTGTGCACCGACGTACCCATGGGTCGGCTCCAACACCTCGCCGATTACACCCATCGTCGCACGTCGCACACCCACCCGCGTCCTAACTCATTCGCACATGGTCACCCCTTTCATCTGGGCACCCAACAAGGGTCGCCCGCACGCCTTCCATCGGTGACTCGCCCACCGTGCAGGTATCAAGGGGCGTGCGCCATGCCCAACACGGCGTGCCCGCTATGAGTGCGCCTATCATCGTCGCGCATAAGTGAATGTCGTGCCAAGACTTCGCATATAACCGAACACTCACCCGAGTCGCATATAGCCAAACTTGAGCACCCGTACTATGGGTTCGGTCTCTCGACTCTCTTGGGCGGTCCCGACTCGAATACCTGACACCCCCCCGCGTACGTGGTAGAGGTTTCCGGCGCGATGGGACATGGAAACCCTAGATTTCGTGCGCACTTGGGCATCTGTCGTCACAGCGGGGCGGGGAAACCCCTCTTTCCCCGCACTTGGATGGATCCCATTACAACGAGGCATGGAAACCCCAAGTTCCAGAGACAGACCGGGCGAGCAGTTTCCACCCCGCCGCGAAATGGAAACCCCGAGTTCGCAAGACTTGGGAGGTTCTTCATCGTTCCGCGACATGGAAACCACGAGTTCCGTAAACTTTGGTGATTTCGGTCGCGTTGTGACTTGGAAACCCAAGTTTCAGGCAGGAGATGGAGACCCCAGAGGTTCCCGGAATTAGGCAGTTTCCCTCATGCCATGAAACAAAAAGCCCCCGGGTTCCGCGGACTCAGGCGGTTCTCTGTCGTTCCGCGGCATGGAAACCCGAGTTCCCTACACTGAGGTCGTGGTTCCTGTCATGGCGGTACATCGAAGACCCTGAGGTCGTGGTTTCTGTCATGCCATGGAATGTAAAGCCCCGTGTTAGGTAGACTTGGGTGGTGGTTCCCTGTCGCGCGATGGCATGGAAACCCGAAGCTCCCCAAACTTGGGCGGTCGTTCCCTGTCGCGCGGTGACATGGAAACCTGAAGCTCACCAGACTTGGGTGGCCGTTTTAGCCGCGGCGCGAGCGACATGGGAACCCCGCATGTCACGCCACCGAGGCCTATGAAAGTCTCTCACCGTACTTGGCGAGGTGCGGCGCAACCGAACACTTTCTTTTTCACCAATACTTATGTTCAGGACTACGCCTAACCATAGTCCTACTTAGTTGTTTTTTGGCAACCAAGTATTATTATGTTTCCTTTATACATGAACACCATACACAATTCACCATCATCAACGATTATACATGAAGACACAATGGCATAGCATAAAGGGAGGGGAAACACCTGAACAATAAGGTCTGCCGAACACAAATATTAATCAACATATACAATGTTTACAAGGCCTTACAAGTATGCTTGGGAAACACCACGTTACATACTTAGCCAATTTTACAAATAGGAAACAACCCCGTGCACCAACCGAGTTCCTTGCCCGAGCAGGGCGGGCACGCCCTCACACAAGCTGCCAACCGCACTCCTTAACCGAGCCTTGTTTACCACTGCACGAATGGCGAGTGACCTCACCCGAGTCACCCCACGTTTCCTTTTGCACGACGTTCGTGCGACCTACCCGGGTCACTGGAAACACCTCCGCGTTTCTTCTTCCAGGATGGGCGAGTGACCTACCCGAGTCACCCATGTCACACCGAACGGCGGGCACCTTCCTTACCCTCACCCGATAACCGAAACTTGTGCGTATCGTGTGTACTTGCCCAAGAGCAGGCGCATGTACGTCCGTGCCTCTTTTGCGACCTGCTCCACTAATTTGCACTTTTTTCTTGATAACCAAATGCTCATGTTCGAACGTCCATCTTCGAATGAATGCCAAGTGCTCCAACGCCTTGCCATATTTATACGAGCGGTTGGGCAAGTCGCTGCCAAGGCCGACTCGACCGCCGCGTGCCAAAACGCCCTTGCACATCGCAAACTTGCCATCTGATTGTTGGTTGGCCAACAATCCTTCGTTCAAGTCGC
>APFE030098890.1:0-5000 GCA_000404065.3 Pinus taeda | reverse complement strand
CCGCACCAGCTAACGCTGACTGCCCATCCAAGGGGACAATATCACCGCTCACCGACACACGCCACGAAACATCGCTTGAGGTATTTCAGCCAACCACACCACGTTTGGCACGGGCGACTAGCTCCGCTACTCCCTAGCATATTACAGGGAGCACATTTGAATGGGATGCGACGCCGAGACAGACGTGCCCTCGACCGAGGCCTCGGGCGCAAATTGCGTTCAAAAACTCGATGATTCACGGGATTCTGTAATTCACACTAAGTATCGCATTTTACTATGTTCTTCATCGTAACAAGAGCCAAGATATCCGTTGCCGAGAGTCGTTTCCACGTATTACCGAAATATCAGCCACAACACTGAATAAGGGCACCCCGCACAACAAATGCAAGGCCAAGGGCCAAAGGGAGGAAAAACACATGAGAGAAAGAGAAACAAAGGTTCCTACCCCCCTCAAAGGAGGAGGCTCGAACAGAGAACAATCTCCCCGAGCCCCACGCCCTCGCAAAATTGGGGGAAATGCATGGAACAACGATCGAGAAGGACTAGGGTGGCCACCCCTAGAGCTCGCACTGCTTTTAGTCCTTCCCGAACACCAGTCCACAACAATTCCCCCCTTTCTCCATAAAGCTAGGGACCGAAAGGAAGAAGGAAAGAAAACAAGGTGAAAGAAATAGAAGAGATCAAACGTGGCTACCAGCTGACAAGGGGAGGGCTCAAGCAAAGCACAAGCCCCGTGCCTTCGCAAAAAGGGGGGAATTGAAGGGGACGACGATCGAGGAGGACTAGGGTTTCCACCCTGGGAGCTCACACTGCATTTCGTCCTTCCCGAACACCAATCCACAACAATGCCACCTTTTCTCCGGAAAGCTAGGGGCCAGAAGGAAGAAGGGAAGAAAACAACATTAAGGAAAGGGACATCAACTGTGGTTACCGGCTCACAAGGGGAGGCTTCAAATAGAGAACAAGCTTCCCCAACCCCATGCCTGCGCAAAAAGAGGGGGAACTGTAGGGACGGCGATCGAGAAGGACTAGGGTGGCCACCCCGGGAACTCGCACTGCGTTTCGTCCTTCCCCAACACCAATCCACAACAATCCCACCTTTTCTCCGTAAAGCTAGGGGCCCAAAGGAAGAAGGGAAGAAAACAACATGAAAGAAAGAGAGATATCAAACGTGTCTGCCGGCTCACAAGGGGAGGGCTCAAACAGAGAACAAGCTTCCCCAACCTCGTGCCTTCGCAAAAAGGGGGGAACTACAGGGGACGATGATCAAGAAGGACTATGATGGCCACCCATGAACTCGCACTGCGTTTCGTCCTTCTTGAACACCAATCCACAAAAATCCCACCTTTTCTCCGTAAAGCTAGGGGCCAAAAGCAAGAAGGGTAGAAAACAACACGAAGGCAAGAGATATCAAACGTGGCTACCGGCTCACAAGGGGAGGCAGAAACAGAGAACAAGCTTCCCAAACCCCGTGCCTTCGCAAAAAGGGGGAAACTGCAGGGGACGACGATCGAGAAGGACTAGGGTGGCCACCCAGGGAACACGCACTGCTTTTCATCCTTCCCGAACTCCAATCCACAACAATCCCACCTCTCCTCCACAAAGCTTAGGGGAAAAAGGAAGAAGGGAAGAAAACAACAACAAAGAAACAAAGATCCCAAGAAAAGAGGGAAGCCCAACAGCACGCCGAGTAGATGTCCACTAACCAGAAAGAAATCGAACAAGGCACCCAATCGAAAAGCATCCCACCTCTTCACACCCTCCCACCTACATGTACGGCACAACACCCTTTCTAGCTTCACAACATAACAAACAGCAATCAAACAACCAACCAAATAAATCACAACCAAGAAAATAAATCGCAACTGGAGCACGTTACTGAAAGGTAAACAACCCCCCAACCCGGCACAAGGCTTCAAACGACAAATAGACTAACTACTAATAACAAACCCACCCCGCTGTTGCACCCCTTCATGTACAAAACACCCAACAACCTTTCCAGCGAGAAAGCCAACAGGGGTCAAGAATCGAACTCCAAAGAGGAGTTGTCACAGGCAGACAGTCAACGCCAGAAAAAGCCGCGGGCCACAAATACATCGATGGTGCAAGGCCACTAAAAGGGAGGGACTCCCACAAAGCGCACACCACGAAACAAAGAAATAAATGACCACGTCCCACAAAAAACCCACAATCCAAAGGGAGGAACAAAGACACAACCCGCTACTTCTTTTTCCCTTAGAAGGGGAGTGGCTCACGAGAGGACGGGGAATTCCCTCGACGAAAACGACATGAGATAAGATTGCCACCCTCTTCCCCACTAGCTCGGAAAATTGCGATCCCGATGGAGCTCAGACCGAGGGAGGGGTTTTTCATTACCTGGACACCCAACCATTTCGTGAGGGCATTGTCGAGGCAGGGTCGGGAGGGACTAGGGTGTTCAACCCAACGGGATGAACCACTCTTCATCCATCCCCCACTGACCCCACCCCGACAATTTCCCATCATGGAAGGTTTGAGCTACCAAGCATGCACCCAACCACTCCCTCGACCCAACCACCAGCGAAAAAGCTCACCCAAGCAACACATCAACCACCGCCGCCTTTTTGAGAGAACCAACTATGGAAGCCCGCACCCTTGGCCCATTCCTTCCAACGAACAAAAGACCGAGCACCGCCGCTACGAATGAGTCTGAATTTTTTATCCATCGTATTTCCCGAGCACCTCAACCACAGAAACCATGCACGGCCGAACAGGTCATCGGAAGGGCTGCCAAGAAACAAGCTTCCGAACCCCCCGCAAAAACATATTGGGGGAAAGAAAAACAAAGGATGGGTGGGACAAGCACAAGCATGGCTTGCAAGCACACACGAAAAAAACAAGCGTTACCTCAAGACAAGCAACCAACAATGTTCCCGCCAAACACCAAACCTGCTCCCCTAGAAACATAGCACGCAGTCCCACAACATTGCAAACGAAACCCAACCAACCCGAACTAAAAAAAAAAAAACCCCTGCTATCAATGATCCTACCGCAGGTTCACCTACGGTAACCTTGTTACGACTTCTCCTTCCTTTAAATGATAAGGTTCAATGAACTTCTCATGACGTCGACGGTGACGAACCACCATCGTCGACGCAATCTGAACACTTCACCAGATCATTCAATCGGTAGGAGCGACGGGCGGTGTGCACAAAAGGCAGGGACGTAGTCAACACGAGTTGATGGCACGCGCTTACAAGGAATTCCTCGTTGAAGACCAATAATTGCAATGGTCTATCCCCATCACGATGCAATTTGAAAAGATTTTCTGATCCTCTCGAACCAGGAAGAAAAGCTCGTTGGCTGCATCAGTGTAGCGCGCGTGCGGCCCAGAACACCTAAGGGCATCACAGACCTGTTATTGCCTCAAACTTCCATGGCCTAAACGACCATAGTCCCTCTAAGAAGCTGGCCGCGAAGGGGAACCTCCACGTAGCTAGTTAGCAGGCTGAGGTCTTGTTCGTTATCGAAATTAACCAGACAAATCGCTCCACCAACTAAGAACGACCATGCACCACCACCCATAGAATCAAGAAAGAGCTCTCAATATGTCAATCCTTACTATGTCTGGACCTGGTAAGTTTCCCCGTGTTGAGTCAAATTAAGCCACAGGCTCCACTCCTGGTGGTGCCCTTCCGTCAATTCCTTTAAGTTTCAGCCTTGCAACCATACTCCCCCCGGAATCCAAACACTCTGATTTCTCAGAAGTTGCTGGCGGAGTCCTTAGAGCAACATCCGTCGATCCTTGGTAGGCATCGTTTATGGTTGAGACTAGGACGGTATCTGATCGTCTTTGAGCCCCCAACTTTCGTTCTTGATTAATGAAAACATCCTTGGAAAATGCTTTCGCAGTGGTCCGTCTTTCATAAATCCAAGAATTTCACCTCTGACAATGAAATACGAATGAACTCGGCAGTCCCTATTAATCATTACTCCGGTCCCGAAGGCCAACACAATAGGACCAAACTCCTATCACGTTATTCCATGCTAATGTATTCATAGAATAAGCTTGCTTTGAGCACTCTAATTTTTTCAAAGTAACAGCGTCGGAGCTGCGACCTAGCCAATTAAGGCCAGGAGCATGCCGCCAACAAAAGGGACGAAAGGGCAGGTGCACACCGAGTAGGCGGACCGACCTTTACGACCCAAGATCCAACTACGAGCTTTTTAACTGCAACAACTTAAATATACGCTATTGGAGCTAGAATTACCGCGGCTGTTGGCACCAGACTTTCCCTCCAATGGATCCTCGTTAAGGGATTTAGATTGTACTCATTCCAATTACTAGACTCGATGAGCCCAGTATTGTTATTTATTGTCACTACCTCCCCATGTCAGGATTGGGTAATTTGTGTGCCTGCTGCCTTCCTTGGATGTGGTAGCTGTTTCTCAGGCTCCCTCTCCAGAATCGAACCCTAATTCTCTGTCTCCCGTCAACACCATGGTAGGCCTCTATCCTACCATCGAAAGTTGATAGGGCAGAAATTTGAATGAAGCATCGCCAGTACAAGGGCTATGCGATCCGTCGAGTTATCATGATTCACCGAAGAAGCAGGCAAGCCCGCGCCGGCCTTTTATCTAAAAAATGCATCCCTTACAAAGAGTTGGGACTTGGTGCACGTATTAGATCTAGAATTACTACGGTTATCCGAGTAGTATGGTACCATCAAAAAAACTATAACTGATTTAATGAGCCATCCGCAGTTTTACAGTCTGAATTAGTTCATACTTAGACATGCATGGCTTAATCTTTGAGACAGGCATATGACTACTGGCAGGATCAACCAGGTAGCACCCTCCCACTTCAAAGGGAATTCTGGGTGCTCTCTTAACAAGAGCCAACCTGAACACCCATCGATTCAGAGAGATGTCAAAATATCATGTAAAACTTTTATACCTTGCACCTCTTGCATCCCAAGAAGGAAGCACACACAACATGCCCAGGACATGGCGAACAAATG
>APFE030098889.1:0-11648 GCA_000404065.3 Pinus taeda | reverse complement strand
ACTAATCAAGAACAAAGTTTCATCCGGAACATGGTCCTCTAACCGAGAGGGCGCGGTAATAGATGGTAGGGAGCAAAGCAACTCAGCGAAAACAAGGGACTTCTCAAACTTGGTGGTAGTGAAATCCAAGTCAAACTCTTGAAGGATGAAAATCCACTTAGAGTATTTGCCCCCCAGTAATTGACGTGACAAGATGTACGTCATTGGGTTGCAATCAGAAATCACCGCCGTGGTGCGCAATAACATATAATGGCGGAAACGTTGGACAGCGCAAACGACAGCCAATGCCAACTTCTCAGCATAGGCATATCAAGTTACCGTATCAAGTAAATTGTGGCTGAGATAGTAAACGACATGCTCAGTACCGTCATCATCATCTTGAACTAGAACCATGCAGATGGTGGAATCAGCAGCAGCTAAATACAGAGTGTAATCCTGGTGATAGTCAAGGGGCTGTAACAACAGAGCATAAACAAGGAGGGCCTTGAGGTGCTCGAATGACTCTTGTGCAGTAGTATCCCAAAGAAAAGGGGTGTCCTGCTTTAATAATCGCGTATAGCCTTTGGCCACTTCAGCATAATTCGGAATAAATCACCCTAAAAATTTTGCTTTACCCTACAAACTTTGCAATTGCTGCAAAGAAGCAGGGGGAGGGAGATTCAGGATGACTTCGACTTTAAGGGATCTATATGGATACCCTCTTGGGAGACGATGAACCCGAGAAGTCTGCCAGATTCCACGTAGAAGACACACTTATGCGGATTAAGACGGATACAATAGTGTCAACAACGAAGAAATATTTCGCAAAGGTGGGTTGGATGGTCTTGGCATTTCACTGAATGAGCCAGAAGGTCATCCAGGTAAGGTTGCACAATGTGTCGAATATCATGAAACGCGTAATACATTGCGCACTAGAAGGTGGCACCGACATTTTTAAACTGAAGGGGAGCTTTTTGTAAGTGAAAGTGCCCCATGGACAGATAAAGGCGGTCTTGTGTTGATCCGCAGGCGAGATATTAATCTGGTTGTAACCAGAAAAACCATCCAGGAATGAATATATCTCACTCCCGGCACACTCATCAATGAGTTGGTCAATGAAGGGTGTAGGATAGTTGTCTTTGGGACAGGCACGATCAATGTCGCGGTAATCAACACATACCCTAATAGTGCCCTATTTTTTAGTCACAGGGACAATATTAGAGACCCAATCTGTGAGCGGGATAGGGTAAATGAAGCCACCCTCAAGAAGCTTTTCAACTTCCGCTTTAATAGTTGCAGCCTTTCGGGGGTGCACGGGGTGCAAACGTTGTCGGATAGGTTTTGCACCTGGATATGTAGGTATTTCATGCACCATGATGCTAGGATCGATGCCAGGCATCTCTTCGTAAGACCAAGCGAACACATCATGAAATTCATGAAAAAGATTAGTATAAAGCCAAATCTCCTTCGGAGTACAAGTTACTCCAACATGGATGTACTCGACAATCCTTGGTTTAACAGAGATGTCGATTGGTTGAGTTTGCGTAATGTTTCCCATATTCCCTTCAGAAGACACTTGATGAATTTGGATGGGTGTCTAAAGGGGTTGAGATGGGAAACAAGGAGCAAACCGCTCAAGGCAAGTAAGCATTTCCCGATGGGTAGGGAGAAACAAGGAACGATGGTGATGATCAGACCAAGGGGGTTCCTTAAAAGACATGGTCTCAAAAATCACTTCATCAGTAGGAAAAATTTCCTTTCCAGAGAAGCGCCATATCCAAGCCAAGGGGATTGAATGTACGAGTTGAGAGCTCTGCTCCAAGGAGAAGATTCAGAGGATGGAGCCGATGCAGAAACAATTTCGACGTAGTTGAGCTTGGCAAGACTCAACAACATCTCATCACCCCAGGATTCTATCTGATCAACGGGAGGAAGAACCCAAGGATCAGACTGAACAAAAATTATATTATTAGGAGTGATGATGGGAGGTGGGAGTGAAAAAACACCCATAAGGGTAGGATCTTTAAAGAGTCCAACACCCATACTCTCACATGGAATGGAGGCATGCTCCATGAAAGGCACGTTGTCGTCGGAGGAAGAAGAGGCGAAGAAGGACAACTGGTCTACCATGACGATTTTCCCCTGATGAGGAAAATGAATAACATGAAATAGAGATGAAGCCACGACTTGCATGGCATATGTCCAGCTTCATGCTAAAAGGAGGTTGTAAGTTAAATTGGCATCGACAACTTTGACCTCTACTTTGACTGTCTTCCCCTCCAAAGTAATAGGCAAGCATTGGAGGATACCATAAGGATGAGACTCTCTCCCATCAAAGGCTTCCAAGGTTGTGGGAGAATGGCTCAGAGTCAGAGAACCGATAGCCTTCCAACAAGTAATAAACATAATGCAAGTAGAAGCACCTTCATCAATGACCGTGCGGTGAATAGTTTTAGAATTGATGATGACTTGAATAAGGAAGGAAATTTGGTGAGGCAGTCTCGGTACATGATTGTCTAGGTCAAAAGTGATCAAATCCGAGTCGGCTGGGTCAATGCCACAGATGGCCGATAGCAAGGACTTTCTCTTAGAGGGGCTGCTCTGGAGGAGTTCTAATGTGGACATAGTTGGTGGAGCCTGGGCTAGGTCCTCAAAGATTCTATAGTGCTGAGTAGCACGAGCATTAGGGTTTTCAGAAGACTTCTGAAGCACCCCTTTAGGAGGAGGACGGGCGACCGTTTCAGTACTAGGTCGCTCGATATGGAGGGGACCAGAACTGGACAGAGGAACACTAGAGGGGACCTTAGTTTCCTTCTCAGCAAGCGACAGATACTCTTTTTCCCAAGTACTAATGTGGACGGGAATCATCCCAGCCATAAATACCTGAGAACCAAAGGGAGAAGAGGATTGAGATGGATCAACCACCATTTTAGTTTACTGCGAGGGAAAAGGTTCTTTGAGCATGACAGGGGTCCCGCGGGCACCTTTCAACAGACGACTAACTTTAGACCGCCTCGGGCAGTGTTTGGTATAGTGATCCTCGTCACAGATAAGGCAAGGATACTTAGGCTTGCGTTTGGCACCTTCCACGGGTGGAGGTTTAGGGGAATCCTGCTTCGATTGGTCGGCCTTATTCTTGCCTTTTCCCTTCTTTTTTCCTTTCGAAGCTTTGTCTGTCGTGGTGGACTGAACGGCATTAACCTCGGAAGTGTTACCAGAATTGGATATGGCCTAAGAATTTTTTTCATTTGAAACATTTGAATTTTGCTTCCCAGGGTGTACGAAAGATTTCTTAGAGGATGTATTGACAGAACCAATGACGCAGTCAACAGATGGTGTTGATGGGGCTTTGGAAGTTCCAGGCCTCCGAGCATCTAACAAAATATCATATAACGTACTAGACTGGGAGTAAACCAAGTCAAGGTACTGAGCATGCGCAATAGCTTGCTCTTCAGTTACACATGCCCCCATAGCGATGTCCCGGGCTATCGGATAGACAAATGAGGTCGTGAACGAGTCAGTCAGAAGCCGATCGAGAATCCAGAACTTAATCAAATGGCGACATCTTCTCGATTCATGGATATGATCAGAGATATGCATGGTCGTGGTCTATTTTAAGGATGTCAAGAGATGCGTGCCCGTTTCATATCGAATCGGAAAATGAAAATGAGTTAAAAATGCCATAGCCAATGAGTTAAAGTCTTGAAAAGATCTGCGAGCTAGCTCAATATACCATTTAGTAGTAGAGCCAGTGAGAGTCTGTTGAAACAGGCAGAGCCGGATTGAATCATCAAGCCATGAATTCGACGAACACCATGGGTGATAGGTCATGACATGAGCTTGGGGATCTTCTCCAACTTTACCCTTGAATTTGGGACAATCACTAAGAATATTAGTTGGAACCGGTGGCCAATACGGATTATGAAGAATAGGATCATTAGTCAGTTTGGACATGTCCGGTAATTCCAACATTGCTAGAAAGAGTAATTTAGGGTTAAAGGACATCTGAGGCCGCGGATTAGAAACAGCACCAGAGTTCCACCCAGTTCCCTGTTGCCCCCATTGAATTTGTCCAAACGGATTTGGCCCATAGGGATTTTGTCCATAGGGGTTATAGCTGTAACTGGATGGTTGACCCTAGATTTGACCCCCTGCATTCCACTAATTAGCAACTTGACCCACAGGAGCAACATATGGCTGCTAAAAATTCTAATAAGGGTTAACCTATGGTTGTTGATAATTTTGGTATGGGGCAAGTTGAGTTTTCTCTTGGGGTTGCTAAAAATTATAAGGCAGTTGGGCTCCAAACTAAGCCTGGGGGCCAGATTGCGTTTGATAAGTAGGTTGGAGTTGGGATCCAACCTGAATTTAGAGATCGGATTGGGTCTGGAGCCTAGACTGGGGCTAAAAAATGGGTGGAGCTTGAGAAGCAATGAGCATTTGAGTGCCCAGTTGAACAGTCCTAGATGGATATCCTTAGGAGAACTGAGGTTGAGCCATCTAGCTAGAAGGTTGACGTAGTTGAGATTGAGGTTGACCCATTTGCCCAGAAGGTTGAGCTTGCTGGGTATTGGGTTGACCTTGCACAGCTAAGGGTTGTCCTGACTGGTCGGATGGCTAAGCAAACTGAACAGTTGGTTGGCTTGGTTGGGTTTGAGGTTGACCAATTTGTTCATATGGTTGACTAGGTTGGACAGTGGGTTGGCCTTGTTGAACGTGAGGCTGACCAACTTGTCCATAAGGGTAGGCTTGTTGGATACTAGGTTGGCCTTGTTGTATGTAAGGTTATCCCGGATTACCAGAAGGTTTCCCGAAATAGGTAAAAGATGAACCACCAAAGGCCGAAGGTTGTCCCTGGAAGGGTTGTCCTTGTGGGCCTCTAGGTTGCCCTGGATAAGGTTGTCTGTAATACTGTTGTCCATGAGGGGGTTTCCCGTAAGATGACTGATCTTGATAGGGTGGTCCTTGAAGATTTGCAGATGATGTTTGGCCACCATGATAAGCAGTGGTGCCCCAAGCAACAAACAACAGAACCGTGACCTCAACCACAGGTTGGGATGGCATAGGTCCAGGGTAATAAATATGAGCTCCACGAGAATCATAATAGTGAAATGGATTTTGTGGATCCGAGTTCTGAAGAGCTTGTATATATTGATAATATGCCCCCCCTACTGGAATGGAACCAGAAGAAGGTGGGGCACTTAGTGTAGGATTAACAACTCCTGTCGTTGGGCCACTATTGGTGGGACCAACAGAAGGCCCGGCAATAGTAGTCACCAATGAAGAAGCAGTGACGGCATTAACAACACGGGTTGAAGAAGCCACACAAATGGTTGGAATAGTCGGAATAGATGTGACAGTCACATTATGAATCTGGGGTGTAAAAGGCTTTGAAGTCAGACGGACAGTACGAGACCATAAGGAACTTGAAAGGGGAGATCTAGAATTGATGATATCCACCAAAGCATTATATCGAAAAGGCAATGAGACACCAAGGGAAGTGACATGGAAGGGTGAAGTTTCCATAAGCATAGGTATTTCCCCTCCTGCCACAAAGGACTCTTCACTGGAGACAGGGGTCGTCTTGTCCATATCGGAGGAAGACATCGGGACCGAAACACCAGGAGGAGTAATGGGAAAGTCTGCTTCGAAAGGCTCCCAAATGGGGTTCCAGTGAATGTCGTAAGACTCATCCTCTGGAGTGCGAGAGTTAAGCAGTTGGATACTCGGGATAACAAGAAGAGTATCACTAACAACCGATACCTCAGGAGCGATAGAAGATGGAGATCCTTGGTCACTTGGAACGGGAGACGGGATCGATGATTCCACCAGGATGATTCAATTCAAAATCCTAGGAAAACTAACTAGTAAGGAAAGATGCCTATGCAAACTAAAATGCAAAAAAGATCTAACAGGGTAAATGCGAACGTGGCCAAATAAATTTTAAGACACAGGAACAAAACTTGACCTTTTCATCTTTAAATAGTCGAGAAAAGGACGAAAATCTGACTCTAGTCGCCTTCGAATATTTAATGAGCCTAAAAGGACAAGTGCTCAGATGGACCTTTTCTTTTAGGGAGTCCGAAAAGGAACGAAAGTGACTACTCTGGAGAACTAGGCAAAAGGCTTACCAAACAACCTGTAAAACTGCATATACACCTTGGCAATCATATGAAAACCAAGGACTTTCCGTATGATAGTCAATCTTCCCGAATGATGTGTTCGGTGCATTACGGTTTGCAAGGCGACAGACACGGCTTCCGAAGGATATAGGATGATAACCTAGTGGGGTCTCCCAACATATACTCAACGGTACTGGGAGCGCAATTCCGTGCTAGCAGATATTGGATCACAGAAGGAGGAATCACCTAACCTTAAGTGAAAAAAATAGAGACTAGGTTTAACGATGCCGGAACATGTCTCTATCCTAGACCTCTAAATAATGTGCATTATGTTCCAATGCATTGTTAGGTTTATTCAGTTCATTTTAGAGTTGATCTTGAATTATGTTTCAATTTCTAGGCCTTACCGTATGTATATCAAAAACCTAAGATGCAACTAGAATGAATAAAGCACCTTTCATTTCAATGAACTCCTACTTACAGAAGGGTAGAGAGATCATTCCCAAACCAAGACAAAACCAAGGCCAGCAAATGCAGTCACTCAAGAGACACAATGTACCAACACCTCAATCCCTACAATGCATCGCTACTACTAATGAGAGATTTAAAATTTGATTTCTAATTTTTTGAACATGAAAAACTTGAAATGCAAAATACACTTTCACTTTCGTATACTAATGAATGTAATCTTTTGATTTTGATAGCTTTGAATTCTGAAGAAACAAACAAGCAAGCTTGCAACCAAGTCTTGACATCACAAGCCTTCTCAAAGGATCTAGCCATTATATTTCTCAAGCATTCACTCTTCAAGGATGATTCTCCCAACATACAATGTCTCTCTCTCACTCATAAGCTTTAACACAAACCTAAGGGCACTCCACAACCTTCCATAAACTATCAACAATCCCACACTCATCACACCCACACCATCTATCTATCAAAATCACTAGCAGCACTGCTCAACCCAAGAAATTACTAACTAGATGATCATATCAAAGGTGAGTGCTTAAATATGAGAAGGAGTCTCCATGAAAGGTGGAAGAGAGAGCTCATCCTCAAGGAAGGTAGCACAAATGATGGAACTACCATACCAGAGGAGGAAGGGCAACATAAGCTATGCCAACAACTAGGTATGGAGACACCTAGAAGGTCGACTGTTGGAATGAATTCGCCCAATCTGGATCATCGTGGGATGTAAACTGGTTACTCGCGACAACATCGCGATGAGGCAATGCTCACAGACTCGTCGTCACAAGAAATAACTCATAACCTCGCACCGGGTCTAGAAATCCGACCATCGTGTGAAACAGATGTAAACCTATGACGGAGTTCATGGTGAGACAGTTATGGACATGGGAACATTGCATATATTAAGGGTTTTCTTGCGATGAGGCAGAAACTTAAGGACTAAGGGTCATTTGCAGCAACAGAGAGCATTTTCTTATCAGTGGGAAGATATGAACATGTTGATTTTACACATGACATAGTAGAAGGACTGAAATGAGGACAGTGACAAATTACTGTTTAACAAACCCCTCATATAGGGGGGCTGCTACCCCCACTACGCAGTTGGCGCAACGAAGGGGGGGCTCTGACCCCCCTCTAACCCGCTGGTTAATTAGGTGGGCTAGTCGTGGAAAGAATATAACACAACACAAAAAATGAAACTGGCATTCGATTCTCTTTTCAGTGTTGTGAGCTTACCATACTACTGCAAAAAAATCAACATATTTTACTCCTTTCCAACTTGTTTATGGTTTGGAAGCAGTGTTACCCATTGAATGTGAAATCACATCCTTGAAATTATCTATCGAATTACTGCCTACTACCTCTACAGACGAAGAACGTTTTGTACATTTAGCACGTTTAGATGAAAATCGTCGTGATGCGACACTGGATAGTGAAGCTCACAAAAAACACATCAAAGCTCAATTTGATCAAAATGTCAATCCTCGTTCATATTCAGAAGGTGACCTAGTCTTGGTTTATGATTAATCTCATGCCAAGTCAGGGGCGAGAAAGTTCGAACCCATGTGGCATGGCCCTTACATCATAAAACACGTATTATATGAAGGAACCTATGAGCTGGTTGATTACATTGGTATTCCTTTGGGAAAGCCCAAAAATGGTATTTACCTAAAGAAATATTATGCATAAAATTTTGGTGGAGATTTGTACATTATTTACCGTTTTTTAGGTATGTATGATAGTTAATGTTTTTCACATTTTCTACTACTTCTCCTGCTTATCTTGTTTTGCATTTGATTTGTAGATGTCGACGTTCCCTCATACTTATATTGGATTTGATAATGGCGCTAGTCGTAGTACTTGAAATTTATCTTCCGCAACCTGGGTTATCTATTCACCCAACAATGAGCTAGTCTCTATTAATGGGATATGCCTCAGTCAAACAAAAAATAACATAGTAGAATATAGCACAGTCATTGAGCTATTATCTAATGCCATCACATTTGGTATTCAAAGTTTGATCATTAGGTTAGATTCACAGCTCGTAGTATTACATTTAAACAATGTCTATATAGTAAGAAGTCCAACAATGTTAAGAATGTTTTTATGGGTTCGTCTTTTGGAAAGGCAATTTAGTTGTATTGAATATCAACACATTCCAATATATTTAAACACATTGAAAGATGCATTAGCTAATCATGTGTTAAATAAACATTTGCAACATTTGTAAATTAAAAACAATATCCATTCATATATTGATCAAGATGAATTGTAGGTAAAAGTAGTATTTTTTCATTAAAATAGAGTTTGCATAAAAGTGTGCCTACAAAATATGTCATCCAAGGACATAAGGCCTTGTGGCCTTTTATTTTCCGAATATGTTGGAACTAAAAATAAAAAATGTGATCCTAGAAACTAGAACAGCTAAGCATGATGATGTTGATGACAGCAAACAATAGCATGAGCAACTCAATGCAATAATTGTCTAAGTGGCCCTGGAACCCCAACTGCATGTCTCTAATATCGGGGAGGAATTTCATCCATCCCAGTCTCTAGGATATTAAAATTCAACCTCTCTAGGTTGTGTTCCATCTCTGTCAAAATATCTTATGTCTTCGGGTTAGCTGCCGCAGCTGTTATAGGCTTCTCGCCTCATCTATCAAATTGCTTCAACCCTGCTGGTCGGTTTGGGCCCACATTTGCACATGCATTTTAGATAATTAGACTTTGAAGAAAAAACTCATAAATTTTTTAAAAATTGAAAACATGTCAAAATGAAAAACTTCACCTAGATCACCCCACTGAGTTTTGGTTGGAAGTGGGATATCGAGATCAATGTTGTAATCCATCTTGGCATATGGGAAGTCCTTGATCAGAATATCTGTTGGCATAACCAATAAAAAAAATCAGGAGTATACCTCACTATTGGTTCATCACTTCCATGACGTGCCATCAGTGCAACCCACCTCATCATGTGTGGATCTAGGTTCCCTGTCATCTGCTAGAATCTGTTGTGGCTGGAGAAGAGGAATCCTCTCTAGGGTGAAAGCAATAAGAATGGCACCATAACCGAAATTCTTCAGTTTCTCATTCTTGCATCTAGTCAATTGTCCCTTCATGTTTACAACCACTACCTCACACCAATTGAACACCATGGATTCCCAGCATTCCGCAGTAGTTTGCATCTGTGCGCATATGGCTAAATGAAGAGTGGAACTACCACACAACTTGCTAACATTGAAAGTAATGGTCCTCAGGGGCAAGAGCTCGATGGTATGACTATCAATTATGTCATCCTTGGGTGGTGCACCCCTGAAAAAGTGTCATAGCTACCCATCGGTAGTATCTCCTCCTATCCTCTGTCCAAATAATGAGATATCGGCTCCCCGACGAGAAAGCCCAGTCATGAAATATATGTCGTTGGTGTCAATGGCAACAGGATGATGTCTGATCATAAAATACTATTCCTAGACATTACAGGTTCTTACCAACCATGTCATTAGATCTACCTGATCTTTCATCCTAGGAATGAGCCAGTACTTTAGGAGGCCATAAGTTCTGAGAGTCTGCATGGTAGTTGGATCTGCCAAAGTTTCCAAATCATTGGCTTCATTCTCTCTTTCTGTTGGGTCCCTATAATACTAGTGATTACCCCATTACTATTGTAGTTATACCCCTTATTAATATTGTTGTGCCCCTATTGCCCCCATATTGTTATTGTTGTGCCCCATAGAATCCCTCTATTGTTAAATTTGTGGCTTTATATTATTTATTGTTAGGTCGGCTAGATTATATTGTGACTCCTTAGACTCCTATATATAGAAAAGAGGTTTTGTCATTTGAATAATCCAAGAATTGTTCATTTATGTAATTTAAAGGAGGTTATCCCCTTGAAGAGGCTAAATTATAAGGCGTTGATCTATCTTTTCTATCTTTTCTTGAGCTGGTTTCATAACATTTGGTATCAGAGCTTTGGATTCTAGGGTTTCGCTGCTCCAAACAGGTCATCGTGACATTTTTGCTATAACTTTTTTTTTGTGATGTTTCATAAGTCGCGAAAAAAACCCATTTGAGAATAAATCGCTCTGAATCTTGGGTTCGAATTTTAGAGCTTTTCGCGCTATATTTGCGGAGATATGATCTGAGGAAGTTGGTCTTTTTGCAGACTCCTGAATTACATTCCAAACAGGTGACCTAAGGAAAAACGTCATAACTTTCTCTCTGGGGATCAAATTGAAATTTTACTAGAAGGTACAGAAAGAGGATAGGCTGCAGTTTTTTTTTATGCATTTTTTAGATCCAAAGGTCGAAACAGTGACTCGCGACATGTCGTACAAGTTCGCTCTACTGAACTAGTCTATAATTAAGTCAGAATTCATGTAATTGGTCTGATTGTATGAATTTTCTCGTTAGGATACGATTCTGGTAATTGAAAGGAACGGAAAAACATTTTGAGGGCCCATAAAAAAACCCCTCACCATATGAATAGTGAGTGACTGACGTCCCTTGAAGGTACACTTTCGCTCATCGGATGAGCTCCAGCGCTCCGGGACAGGCTTTCGAGTAAGCCCTGACCGACCTGGTTTCATGCTCATGATATCCCAAGCTTAGTGTATGTCACCTCATGTTCTCATGTTTTCTCTTAGCTGGCATATGTGGCCTAACCCCCCCTTTGCCAATGTAATGCCACCATAACTTGATTCTGTCTCTATATGCCCCGCGTAATTTCAAGGGGCCTGAATTTGAAGGGACGTAGTAGCTTGTCTGCACCGGGCAAGGACCAGTAGGGGCTTTCTTGACATTAGGAAAGCAAACCCCTCCGGAGATTTCGCATAACTCTTCCTTGGAGAATCCAAATTGGGTCAAACTTGTGGCATTGGAAAGAGGACACAGAGGGCTACTACATGTCACAAATTCAGAACTAGATGATCAAAAAGTACAGAGATACATCAGAGGCAATATAGAGCTCCTACAAAGTGAAAAAATAAAATGCAAACACCTAGTAAGGAACCTGAAAGCTCTAGCATGACTCATGAAGAAGAGGAAGAAATGTAACATGATATATCAAAATTACAAGAC
>APFE030098879.1:48500-90406 GCA_000404065.3 Pinus taeda | reverse complement strand
CCTTGATTTGTCACCTTACATCTGATACCATGTTGAGAAATCTAGGGCATAGCAATTAGGTGATTTTTCTTTTGATTATAACTGCATGTGAATGCTTTTTACTACCTTAGATTACGATCTTCTCTTTAGTTAGATTATTATAATTTTCTTCTTCATAAAACAAATACCATAGTATAAACAATAAAGAGACAATAGACACACAATATAGGCGATCAGCCAGGGCCAAAACCTCTCCAACTTGAGCGGAAAACCCAAACGAACTCTTCTTCTTATAAATACCTCAATTGATGAATACCAAGACCAAGACCCTTGACCTTTTTACCTATCCAAGACCAAGTCACAAGGCTTCCTCCTCTTCCTTTAGTCAATGTTAGTCAAATTGCTGATCTCTCCCTCCTTCTAGGCTATCCTTCAGATCTCGACTTTAGATCAAACCTGCAACTTTTTCGACCTCCCTAGAAACCCCAGTTGCAACATGAGTGAGATATATGGTGAAGTGATCCCTTAATCTCCTTCGCCTGGATTGCATGACTTTCTCCTTTAACTCGGCTTGATAAACTAACTTGTTTTCTTCTTGATTTGGATTCTAGTACAACAGTGAAGACTTCGGCCTTTTCTGTAGTAGGTGGGACTCCTTTTCCTCAAACATGTGAAGGTATTTGCCCTAAACAGACCCAAAATACTTTGACTTGCTTTTCTCCTTCCTTCGCTAGATGAGAGGCTTCCTTCTTTTCCCTTCTTCACACTTCTTTTCGATTTTAGATACTTGACCAAATTATTTTTCAAAGTGAGGTCGAGCTGCCCTATATATAGTGGTTTTCCCATCAAAAGTGAGCCGACTTGTGCCATCGGGTAGGTCGACTTGTGATTCTGGAACCATCTTGATCTCTTTCAATGGCCGACATGATGGAGGGCTTGTCGCAAGGTCTTGAAGGGTAATTGACATAATCAAAATAACTTTTTACAATGTGTAACATGTCTTCAGTACATGACAATGACATCCTAGACTCTATGACTTGATGACCAACCCTAAAGGCTCACAATGGGAGCCTTGACTAAAATAAAATTCCTTGATCTTGAGACCCATGAGTCAAGCATTACAAAAATAATTTTATTTCTTCTTTACATCAATTACATAAAATCATAATCACATATGTCATCATGAAGACCAAACCTAGTTACACTTTTCAACAGGACACAAAAATGGAGAATAAAATTAGATAAATGTGTGATGCATTTCTCATTAATATGATACATATAAATACATCATTTTTTGACCTTTGGATTCATCTTCCAAGGTCTCTTGGACTCTTTATGGCTATTCATGTTCATTTGTGACTCTTCACATTCTTTCTTAAGTGAATAATACATTTTACCATAAGCCCTAAGGATTAGGTTTCCAACATCCTGCCCTTAATTTGAAGGGGTGTATGTGGGTCCAAGCAGAGAGCTGAAATCTAGAAGTGGATGGGTGCTAATGGATGGATGTGCTCCCTGAATCTCTTGGCTTTGGGGATGACCACAAACCAAATGGCTACTAGAAGTTGATGTCTCCTACTAAATGGTGGTTTAAGGATGACCACAAACTGTTTGGTGGAGTGTTAATTAAGGTTATTATTGATGTCAATATGGCATTGGCCGAGATGGTAAGTATTCTTGAGATGCTTGGTTCTAGATGACGATGAGGTACATGTTGAACAAACTCTTGTTTGATAAAGATGCCATCAATGAAGATGTCAAGCTATTAATATGTCAAGCCACCAATGAAGAAATCTTAAGAAGTCCTAGAACTAACTATGATATTGCCAAGTGTCAATCACGTGCCTTGATTGATGATCTAGACTGTAAGTGCCAATGAAGTATCCGATATGCAAGCCCTTGATGACATATGGAGGACTACACTTGATGATACACTTAATGAATGACCACAATTGATGATGGCACTTGATGAAGGTCGGAGACTATATATGACAATGATTGGAGACATGTCATGAAGGACTTGGAAATCTCCTAATGACAAATTAATAATTGCTACACTATGACATATCACTGCACTAGTATATAATGATATTGTTGGATATGATGACATGGATGTCCTACATGATGACACTATGATTCTATGATTGATGACTATGATCCAATGATGAAACAATGGAGAAGCCATGTTGTCCCAAACTTCTTTTGCACAAAAATTAAGGACAGTCACAAAGAAATATATTTTTTACCACCTTAGAGGCATCCTTCCAAAACGATTCCTATACCATCTTATATAATATATTTTTTCCTTTCCAATGAGCCCTTACTTGCCTCAAAAATCCCAATAGTTTGTGAGATATTGTATTTTTAAGTTAAGGAAATTATTCCTAGCAGTGAGCCGACCTATGTTCAAAGACACATGTCGGCCTACCTCCAGTGACATGCCCCTTCACTTTGACTAGTGAAAAACACTATAAATATACAGTTTCATCCTCATTTCAAGGGAGCAGTTCAGTGATCATTCTTCAAAAGAAATTACAAGAGTAAGAAAGGCCGAGAAGAAAGGAAAGGAGTCATATTAATCTTTGTTTTGGGTTTGAAATCAACAGGCAGATGAAGTAACCTACAGGCAACACACCTCTAGTCAGCGAGCACATAAACTTATCTCGGTTTATGCACAAATTTGGACAGGACTAAGCTCGGATCTAGGAGTGCAATAGTTTGCTCGGACTATGCCTGAATTACCTTGACTATTACCTCTCTTTACCTCGCATGACTGTGATCTTTGGATTTGTGCAACAATAATGATGATAAGTGCAACAACATTTGTTTGATGGCTCGGTAAAACCTCTTCTCCTTGGATTAAGAACCTTCTCCTTGGACTGAGATATCTTCTAGCTCGGAAGTGCAACATGATTGCAATCTTTAGCTCTATGTGCAACAGGACTGTAGTACCTTAACTGTGATCATTCTAATCATTAAGCTAAGCCCAGATCTAGTATTTTGGAGTGCAACGGTTGCAAGTTGTGATAGCTCCAACATCAAATAGTGGTTCGGATCTTAACTGTGCCTTGATTACAGTGACTACCTAACTCGGATTTTTGACTATGGACTGTGCCTTCACTTGCTAGTGACTGAGGGTCAGATAATTAACTCACACTATCTCTCAGATATCTCTATGGGGGAGTTTCACTTCCTCGGATTGTGACTAAGTCTTGTGAAGAGATCTTGGACAATGGCATTGTTAGATGGTAGAATCTCCTCTTGAATAGTAGCATTGGTGAACAACAACATCTTCTCTTTTTGAGATCTTGAGGACATGTGGGCAGTGGAGAATAGAAGGCTCAACCTGTCGAAGACACTTTTGAAGAAATTGTGGAGACCTTGTTTGAAGTCTTTGTGGAGTGATCTTGAAGAAGATCCCAGATTGGAGCCTTCTTGTTGAGTAGCCTTGACTGATCTTGGAGTTAATCTTGAAGACCATGATGCATTATTAAAGTCATCATGAGGTGACCTTGGAGATCTAGTTTGAGTACGCTGAAGAGCAGTGGTGACACCTTCAAGGAGATCAAGGTTGTCATTGATGATGTAAAGTGGAGACCAAACTGAAGACTAAGCAAAGATTGACAGGGCTTGTTGAAGAAGACATTGGGAGCCATGAAGTATAACCAAATACATCTTGACGAAGTAAAGTGAGGGTTGGAGCCTCGAAAAAAAAGGTTGGTGCCTTGGAGGATATGGTTGGAGCCTTAGAGGATCAAAGTCCTCAAGAAACCAGGTCGGAACCTAAACCATAGATAGGGTTGGAGCCCTTGAGGTTGGTACCTCAAAATTGACAAGGTTGGAGCCTTGGAAGTCCAAGTCGGTGCTTGGCAAAATACAGGTTGGAGCCTAGGAGATTGAAGATTTGAGTCTTCATCTAGGGTTGGAGCCCTATACTATTATTATACTTGATTTACTGTAAAGAAGATATTAATAAAAGTATTTATTCTATTATTGTTCATTTTGTGTTCTAAATATAAGTGATCTAGCTGGTAAAAATAATAATTGAAAAGAAATACTGATTCACCCCTCCTCTTAGTATTTCCAACATGGAGATGGTGGTCTAAAGATGACCACAAACTCTAGAACTTGGCTCGAAGGCTTAGCAATTCTCAGAGCATTTCCTAATTTGGTTAGAAGTTGGTCTTTTGCGAAATGGAAGTTCTCTCAAATGTTGATTTAAAGAGGACAACTCATGTCTAGTCATAGCTATAAGTCTTCTACTAAATGGTCGTTTAAGGAAGAACACAAATCGAATGGTGGTTTTGAGATGACCACACATGGAATCACGCTTATGGAATATTGCTCTAACTCAGGCTACAACTCTAATTTTAGCTCTGGATGGCTTTCATTGTTGGCTATGTTTCTGGTTGCGGCTCAAGTTTGCTTGTTCTTGTTTGATTGATAGGATTTCAAAACTTGAAGCTAATTGTCAATCACTGATATTATTTCCCCCTGTCAGATACAATGTGAGAAGATGATAATCTCTCCACTGCAATATGCGTCAATACTTGAGAATGAATTCTTAAGTAAGACCGATATATCTTCTTGGTTGTTGATGTCAGATGATCATTGCTAAGAGGCGATCCACCCATAGTGAATATTTACTCTTGCAGGTTTCTTATGTTTGGAACGATTATCCACCAAAAGTGGGTACACCATAGGAATTTTTTTTTTCTCTTCATTTGACAACTAGCTAGCCAACAACCCCATGATGGTTGCGAAATTTCCTTAATCACAGTTACTAGAAATTATTCTTCTATCTTACATAGATTATTTGTCTTTAGAAATTATTTACGACAAATAATGAATAAAATCACTACTGCATTTTTCACCAACAACAATAGGAATTGAGAAAATAACACATAAAAATGAACACCAATGTTTTGGACAAACTGTCCCTGGAAAAACCCCCGAAGGGAAAACCAATGCAACATATGAGGATTTTATTATTCTTCTTTAGCAAATCTGTAATTGATGAATAATACAACTGCTTGACGTAAACTGGGAAAGCTCTGGTAAATAATTTTCCTTAGCTACTAGCACATAAAAATACTCGGAGGAACTTGGCCTCCCTTTGCAAGATGACTCAGCCCTCCTGAGATAATGCCTCCCTCTGCAAGTGCGTATGACCTCACATGTCCGGCCCTAACTGAAAGAAATTCGGCCTCACGACCTCTGGCGAACTCAACCTTCTTCGACAACAAACTCGGTTAGACCTCTCGGCCTCCTTGGAAGAAATCGAGCTCTGAAATACATCTCTCCCACATGTGCGAATGCAAAACTTGTCCTCCAGAAACCCTTGCACACCACAAGAATCTTAGCTTCTTGCAGACAAATTGAACTGGCAATTTTCTCCCTTTGTATCTCAGAAATTGGATGAAGTTGATGAAGAAATTTTCTCCGGAAATCTTCTACTCAATCAATGCTGATTTCTCGTTGCTTGGTGTCCTCCACACTATCACTGCACCCTTGCTCTCACTGCAATTCATTGTGTCTCCAAATGCCCCATTGATTTGCTCTTATAATATCTTATTGACGAATCAATGGCCACAATTTAATCTCAATCGATGGCTAAGATCATCTTGACCCCATCAGATGACTTTTCCAGAAGTTACTAGAGCAAAATCAATTTTGTCTCAATTAGTTTGATTTAATTAACTACTTTTCTTAAGTTTGAGTTAAGGAAATAATTAAAAACTGGCTAATTAATCTAATTAAGACACTTTTCCTTAGGAAATTTTTCTAGGTATTGGAGATAATTAATCCTCTTGCGTTCCGTAGTCTCATAGACACCAATAGAGACTAGAACATGTATTCGACCGACAAAAACTAACACTCCCTCTTAGCGAGGGAGGTGTTCTCCACTACTCCCATCTTATCCATGAAGAAACAAACTTTGCTTTACCCAACGCCTTCGTCAGAATATCTGCAACCTGTTGATCTGTGGAAATATACTGTAGACGAATTGATCCATGTTGTACAAAATCTTGGATCAAGTGGTATCTAATGTCGATGTGTTTCGACCTATCACGAAGCACTGGATTCTTAGAGAGCTTGATGCAACTCTAATTGTCATAATAGATACTGGTCAAATCCATCCTCTAGCCAAATAATGCCACTAGTAGCTTCTGAAGCCAAATAGCCTCACACGTAGACATGCTTGTTGCCATGTATTCTACCTCTGCAAAACTCAATGCCACAGACTTCTGTTTCGCGCTGTACCAAGAGACAACCCCTGATTGAATATTGAAGCAACACCCTAAGGTGCTTTTCCAATCCACTGCAGTACCTGCCTAGGTTTCATCTATGTATCCCATCAATCCGAAACCATCACCTCGAGTAAATCTCAGACCATACTCGACCGTACCTTGTAGATATCACAACACATGTCTTGTTGCTATCCAATGTACTCTCTTTGGTTCAATCATGAACCCACTGAGAGTGTTGACCGTGAAACAAATGTTTGTCCTTGTGTTGACCAGATACATAACAGAGCCAATAAGCTATCTATACAAGGTTGGGTCCATTGTTGTGTCCTATGATGCATCTATCTTCCTCTAGTTGGTAATCATAAGCGTAGACATGGGTCTACAGTCCCACACCCTCAATTTCTTCAAGATCTCCATAATATATCTCCCTTTCCCAAGGGAGATCTTCCCATCTGTCTGCCATACTTCTAGTCCTAGGAAATAATGCGTCAATCCCAAATCCTTCGTCTTGAACTCTGCTGCTAAGTCCCTCTTTTAGTCCTTTATGAGCCCTGATGATCTTGTTAGAGATAGTTCATCCACATATAGTACAAGAATGAGAGGCTCACCTCCTACCATTAAAGAGTAGAGAATTGAGTCCGCCTCACTCTTCACGAAGCCCATCTGTTGTAGGTAACTGTCAATTCGACCATCCTATGCTCTGGGAGGTTGCTTGAGTCTGTATAACGCTCTCTTCAAAAACTCCGATGCCTCTCAAACCCCTCTGGCTGTTCGATGTACACCTCCTCTTCTATTACTCCATTCAGAAAAGTCGTCTTAACATCCATTTGTTCGAATCTACCATCCCATCTTCACTGTTAGAGAGATCACGACCTTCATAGAGGTGTATCTGGCCACTAGAGGGAATGTCTCCTCATAATATATGCCCCTTGTTTGAGCAAAACTCTTGGCCATGAACCTAGCCTTATACTTGTCCACATTGCCGTCTACATGTTTAATTTTATAGATCCAGCGAGAGTCAACCACTGCCTTGTCCACTGGTTTAGGCACGACTTCCCATACATCATTTTGCATGATGGTTTTTTACTCCTCCACCATTGCATCCTTCCACACTTGATGTTGCACGACCTCCTAATAACTGGAAGGCTTACTGTCAATGATTTCGCTCGTCAACGCCTTATACCTATCCGACTGTCTGCACTCTCTAGTGCTTGCTCTAGGAGCTCCCACGAACTCTTGCGCATCTCTCAATGTCTGAAGCACCTCCATGTTTCTTCTTTCTCTAGTGGTGGGTGGAGCTTCACACTCCTCA
Organism: Pinus taeda; assembly: GCA_000404065.3. Classification (NCBI taxonomy): domain Eukaryota; kingdom Viridiplantae; phylum Streptophyta; class Pinopsida; order Pinales; family Pinaceae; genus Pinus; species Pinus taeda. Next base: position 82,864 of record APFE030098879.1, on the reverse strand, counting down.
TCCTTCCCTCTGCACCTGTACTAGTCACTATATTAATGCCCATAGACTTAGATCCCTATTCATCCCTTGGAGCTTCTGCTGGCCCACTCTAATTAGTTGATGGCAACTTGCGAGATCTTTCGAAGGACTTCTCCTCTTGGAATTTGACATCTTGTCTCACAATGCTTTTCTTGCTACTTGGAATGTAGATCCTGTATGCCTTGGACGTTTTGCTGTATCCAATGAAATATCCTTTCTCTGCAGTATGATCTAATTTGGTGCATTTGTCATTTGGCACATGACAATAAGCTATACTGCCAAAGATCCTAAAGTGTCCGAGCTTTGGCTTCTTTCCTGTAAAGGCCTCCTTGGTTGTCATGTTCCCCAACGCCTTGTGAGGAACTTTGTTCTGAATATACATTGTTGTACTACATACCTTTGTCCAAAGAAATATAGGCATATCCTGGTCATGTAGCATTTCCCTCGCTACTCGACTATCGACTTGTTCTTCCTTTCTGTGACCCCGTTCTGTTATGGGTTATATAGGGCTGTCCATTCTCTCTTGATGCCTTCCTTTGTGCAGAATCCCGTGAAGGCCTTATTTGTGTACTTGCCTCGATTATCTGTATGAAGAACCTTTATCTTTCTCCTTGTCATGTTCTCCACAAGAGCCTTAAAATCTTGGAAGCGACTGAAGACTTTGTCCCTTGTCTTCAAGAAATATATCCACGTTTTCTTACAGAAGTCATCGATGAAGGTTGCGAAATACTCAGAACCCCTGAGAGATTTTGTAGGCAACAGGTCACATATATCAGAATGTATTAACTCAATCACACCCTTGGCTCCACTGTCACTCCTTGGAAACACTGCTTTCACAAACTTTCTAAGCACTCACCCTCTGCACACATCATCATTTTCCATGCCGATCTCTGGAACACTCATCACGGTCTCCCTGAGCAACCTAATTGCTCCATGGTGTATGTGTCCCATCCTCCTATGCCAAAATACTCCCACGTCTCTGCAACTGGTGCTGCTAACTAGTGCCTTTGGAGAGTCTAACTATTGTTGAAGAATGTAGCTAGGTTCGGTCTTCATAATTGTTTGAGTCACATTGAAATGTACTTATGAAAAATAATTTTATTATTATTATTATGACTTATTAAAGCTTAGGTTTCATGCTTGGGTCATCATGTTTTAGGTCAAAGTCCCCATTGAGGCTTTTGAATCATGTAAAAAGATTTAATATTGAGTCAAATAAGCTATTTGTCACCTCCACACCAAGTCGGCCTTAAGGAGATCAAGTTGTCCTCAAACTGGGTAATTCGACCTCACTAGAAGCCTATATATTGGAGCAGTTTGAATTCATTTGGAGCATTTTCACTCTCTCTCACACAAGTTCGACATCCAGAAGAAAGAGCTGGAAAAGTGCGAAGTAGGAAAAGAAGGCGAAAAAGAAATGCGAAATTGGAGAAGAAGAAAGAAAGGGTTAAGATCGAAATTTTGGGCTATCCATCTCTCTCGTGTGGATTCCTCTAGGAGATCGAAGTCTCTCTTGTCAAGTCGAAGTTGCTGCTACTGCCAGTTGTTGGGTCGAAGTTGAAGTTGCTGCTGCTGCCAGTTGTTGGGTCGAAGTCGAAGTTGCTCCTGCTGCCAGTTGTTGGGCTGAAGTTGCTGCTGCTACTAGTTGTTGGGTCGAAGTTGCTGCTGCTGCCAGTTGCTGGGTCAAAGTTGCTGTTGTTGCCAGTTGTTGGGTCGAAGTTGCTGCTAGGTCAAAGTTGTTGTTGAAAGGTTATCATTTGCAAGAAGGAAGAAAGCGCTGACTTGGTGTGGAGGAAGTTTGTGTCTAGGTCAAGAGTCTTGGATTATCTCAGGAAGTTATTAAGGAAGAGTTGTTGATTGAGTTTTCCCCTAGATAGGGTTTTGTCCTTGCTGTCTGCCTATATATGGTGTTTGTGATCTTTGTGCTATTGTTTTGGTAATTGCTTAATGAGCTAAAAGATAAAAGAAGAACATAAAGATAAGAAAGTCGCAAGTAATTATCTATATAAAGAAAATCTTTTTGCCTATATGATTTTCTCACCCTTATCTTTTTCTTCGTCTTCCAATCTTGGTGTTTAATGCACACTTTCTGCCTTCGAAAGTAGACATCATATCCCTTGTCTTGAAGTGCAAAAATTGAAGTCAGGTTTATTTCTAAACCTGGCACATGTAGCACATTTGTAACATTAATATGCTTGCTTGAATCCCTTTGAATGGTGACAGTCCCTCTCCCAATTGGAGTACATTTGGACTTATTTCCCATCTGAATATGGGAGCCCATCTCCTCTTACCGATAATTGGAAAATAAATCTCTAACTCCTGTCATGTAACATGACGCTCCACTATCAATATAACGTACACTTGTAGAGGTAGAGTTAGAGAGGCAAGCTATGAGAGCGAACACATCCTCTAGTCCCAATGATAAATCCTCAATGTTCGCTGAAACTGCTGTCTGTTGCTTCCCCTTCTTCTTGTTTAGACATTGGCTGACATACTGTCCTTGCAAACCACAACAAATGCACTTGATTTTACTCAAGTCCTTTTGCTTCTTCTCTCCCTTGCAACCTTTATTCGAGCCCTTCTTGGCCTTGCCCTTTCCTGCTAGTGCCATGTTTTCATCTTCTGCATACATCTGAGCTTTACCATTGTTGTTGCCACTGATGAGGTCTGTCTAAGCTTCTCCTGAGTGAAATCTCTCCATAGGCAATCCCAACTCGGTAGTGTCTCGTCCAGTAATAACTTGAACGAACACATCCCATTGCTTTGAGAATCCATCCAATGCGATTCTCACAAACTCATCATCATCTGGTTTTATCACTGATAGCTATTAACTCATCCTTCACTGTTCCGACTGGTGAGATAACTTAACACTTTTTCCTTTGTTCATCTTTGTGTTCCTCAACTTCTCTTTGAGGATTAACTTCCTATTTTATAGTAGTATCATGGAACAATTTCATTATTGCGTCTCACATTTTCTTTGTTGTATCTAACTCAACAATATGCAAAACTATATGGTCCTTGACTCCATCAAGGATTATTGTCTTGGCTTTGGCATCTTCTTTCTTGTATGTTGTGAGCTGTATTGGATTTGTCGGTATGGCAATCACACTGGTCGCATACTCCTTGAGATCGTTCTCTTCCAACCATAGGATAATTCTGGCTTTCCAGACACCAAAATTTGAGGCTCCATCCAATTTGTCCTGATCTCACAAATTTGCTGAAGCCATTTCTTGAAACTCTCACAAATTGGACAAAACTCAATATTTCTGAAGAAGTTCGAACGGAGTTTTATAAAACCTCGTTTTCTCTTCTTGTGCCCTATGCTGATCTACTCCGGTAAACCCCCTGTGCTTTAGATCTGCTTTGATAACATGTGAAATTTCCTTAATTGTAGTTGCTAGAAATTATTCTTCTATCTTATGCAGAGTATGTCTTTAAAAAATATTTACGACAAATAATGAATAAAATCACTACTGAAATTTTCACCAACAGTGGCAGGAATTGAGAAAATAACACACATAAAATGAACAACAATGTTTTGGACAAATCGTCACTAGAAAAACCCAAAAGGGAAAGTGAATGCAACAAATGAGGATTTTTATTATTCTTCTTTAGCGAATCTGTAATTGATGAATAATACAACTACTTGCCGTAAACTGACAAAGCTCCAGTAAATAATTTTCTCTAGCTACCAGCACATAAAAATCCCTGGAATCCCTCTGCAAGATAACTCAACCCTCTTGAGATAATTTAGCCTCCCTATGCAAGTGCATACGATCTCACACGTGTGGCCTTGGCTGAAGGAAATTCGACTTCAAGGCCTTTGGCAAACTCAACCTCCTCTGAAAACAAACTTTGCCTGACCTCTTAACCTCCCTGGAAGAAATCTGGCTCATAAACTGCCTCTCTCTCCCACACATGTGAATGCAAAATTCATTCACCAAAAACCCTTGCGCACCAGAAATCTCGACCTCCTGCAGACAAATTGAATTGGCAATTTTCTCCCTCTATATCTTAGAAACTGGAAGAAGCCGATGAAGAATTTCTCTTTGGAAATATTCTACTCAATCACTGTTGAGTCCTCGTTGCTTGGTGTCCTCCACGCTGTCACGTGCCCTTACTCTCACTGCAATTCATTGTCTCTCTAAATGCTCCATCGATTTGCTCTTATAATCTCTTGTTGACGAGTCAATGACCATGATCTAATCTCAATCGATGGCTATGATCATCTTGACCCCATCAGATGACTTTTCTAGAAGTCGTTAGAGAAAAATTGATTTTGTCTCAATTAATCTGATTTAATTAACCACTTTTCTTAAGTTAGAGTTAGAAAAAGAATTAAAAAATGGCTAATTAATCTAATTAAGATATTTTTCCTTAGGAACTTTTTCTATGTATTGGAGATAATTGTTAATCAATCCTCCTTCTTTTCTTAGTCTCATAGACACTAATAGAGACTAGAACACTTCTTTGAGCTACAAAAACTAACAATGGTCAGCACATAGCATTATGACAGAATTTTCCACCCATTGCTATGGTCAGATCTATCTTCCATTTGACATCCTTTTTGAAGGAAGGTCGATCATGTCTCAATAGGGACTTTAACCTTTTTTGCAATCATGTGCTTTCATTTAATGTTATGGGCATATTGATATGGATCACAAGGCTAAATGGATGAGTAACCGATCTTGATTGTATCCTAGTTCCCACACTTTACTTGGGAGGTTAGCTTTTGACTCTAGTCTAGTGGGACCTCCTTTGATGGCCTTAGGGTTTAGGAAAGCCACTGTTTGGTATAACGTGTCCAAGGTAATCCATACTTACCGCTTTCCATCTCTCGCGAGTATTCATTTCCATTCTTCGGGTTGGTAGTCATTAGTCATTAGTATTGGCACCCTATATCCACATCCCCGAGTTAGGGTTTAGGAACTTGGCCTCGGAGGTTGATGCATCTAAACGAACGTTAAAAGCATATAAAGCCAGAATGAAAGAAAATGTAAAATGCAAAAGATGGTTGGGACAATATTTAGCACGTGGGAAAAAGCTCAGCATGAAATCTACTCCCCTCATTAACCATCGCCTAGTTCCTCAAAGCATTTAATGCTTCATCTAAATAAAGGAATTCTTGAATGTCCCAACCTTGATGAGTGGGAAATTGCTACCTCTTAAGGGGGCATTGGAAAAGCATAAAGCAAGTTTGGGCTCCTATGTTATGCACCAAATAAAGACAAATCATTAAAGTTAAAGGCGCAATAGAGGGGTGGAAAAAGCAGGTTGAGGAAAGGGGTAACTCATGCGATCGTGATTGCTCCCTCCTTAGATCATTACGCTCAGGATGTTGAACCTCCATTAGTTTGTCTCATGGATGTGGCACCTTCCTTGAAGTTTCTTCCACTCGATGAACACCATATCATACACACCGATGGATTGATGGGCTAACCTAGGACATGTCACTCTTCTTGGGGGTTGGAAACACCTAATAGGGTTTTTGACCTAATCGTCCCTAACATAGGTGAGTTAACTTGTTTATAGGTCTTGATTTAGTTAGACATTTGAAGGTGAGATTTGTGTGAAGTATTTCTGTGCCTCTAACATTAAATATGGTTCACTATGATGCTTTAATGGTTTCATGTCCCTAATGAAGTTGAGAGGTTTTGTTCAAGTGGTATCACATATGCAACAATGATCTCTTGAGGGATAGTTTGATGCTTGTTCAACACTTTCTAGGGCCTGTTCTAAGAGTAGACTTGATTATGTGACGCCAATGTTACCCCTCTAGAGATGAGTGGTGGGCCTTGAGCAACTTTCACATGCTACCACACCTCTTGATGAGCCTCCAAATGATGAAACATTGAGCTTGAAAGCTTGCGCATTGGACTATTTGATGATGTGTCTAGATGGACCTAGGGCGCCCCCAAGCTGGCCTTGATCCTATTTGATGGATGATACCTTTGTTCCAAAGGATGGTTATGACTGAGATGTCTTTGGGGGTCTACCACATCCCTCTTTGATGCCAACGCTTGCCCTTAGAGGTGCCACATCACTCCCACATGCATGAAAATGGTGATGTAGGGCCTCTTTTTAATGACATCGTAGTGGAGGAGACACCTTTTGGAGATGTATGTATGCACTTTGGGACTTTCTTGGAATGAGGAGCACTCTTAGACCTTTTCCTCTGTTTCTTGATGCATTATTGCCAACTTTGGAGGATGATGTCATGGTGTAGACAATTTTTTTCCCACATGTGTGGGCCATCTTTGGCATTTTGTTATGTTTTAAAGCTATTTCAAGGTTAGCTTGTGACCTTTGACATAGTTTCATACTCAAGTTGACTTTGTTTAGGGGTTTTGCTTGAAAAATCATGAAAAAGGGACATGGTTACCCTATAAACATAAAGGAGTCACTTTTTTATTTTATCATCATTCATCATATTTCTCTCTATTTAGAAGTTCGCACTAACTCTCATTTTCTATTTTACTTGGCCATAATGTGATTCTATGGTGCTAATTGGTCTTGGAGAAGGATTTTTGCTTGAGGAAGTTTCTTGGTATTGATTGCTTATCTTTCATATTTTGCATTCTATTTTATTTGAATTAGGGTTTCTATGTGTGCCATGGTTAAAATTGCTATAGTTATATTGAAATATTGATTCCTTATGCCACGGGAAATTATTTTCCTTGAATCCTTCAAGAGAAATTTGATTTGTGCACTATTGAAATTAAAATCTCCCTCTGAAGGAAACTGCTAGGGTTTGTAAGAAGTGGTTATTGCCCTCTCACCCTCTTCATCAAGGCTGTCTCCATTTCCCTTTGTAACTCCATCGCCCATTTAGATCAAGGCACTAGTCTTGGAGGTAGTGATCAATATCTATTCTATAAATATTTTCTCTACTCTCTATAGAGCTCGAGATATCTAGGGTTAGGGTTAGGGTTGTTAATTTTTCATCAATTTGTTCTATGCTGCAATTATCACTTCAACAATATCCAATAACATCAAATTTAACAATTTCACTTCTTCAACTATCCAATGACAATAGAGCAATAGTAGATAGAACAATTAAACAAATGCACAATTAGAGACAACCAAGAGACAAAAGACACAAATTTGGTCAATGACCAGGGGAAAACCCACTATGGGGAAAACCCTTGCAAATCTTCTTCTTATTAGATTGTCTTCAAATGTTCAGTACAAAGAGTACATCATCCGATATCAATTTCAATATCCAATATCCAATCAATTATCCAAATTAGAGATAAAAGAGAGAGTCAACAAAAGTCAACTCAAGTGCAAATCTATCCCAGTTAACAACAGTCAACAACAATAGTGTGTGCCCTTACTAGTCAATAGTTCATGGTCAAATCAACACTTCAGTAGCTCGGTCTAGGACAGTCAAATTCGGCCTTTGAAGCTGGTCAAAGATTAGTCAAAACAATCCCAAAATAGATGGTCAAAACTTAGTCAAAGTCTACTATTTTGCCTGCAGTTAAACTTGCAGTCAATCCTGTGGCCAACCTTGGTCAATGGGCCTAGAACTCAGTTTTTGTGCCAATAGATGCGGCCTTCAAAGATCGAGATTTTGGTGGAAAAATCGCAGTCAAATGGGGTCGAAACACCCCTTATCGATGTTGGTCAAACTTGCAACAAACTGAAATTTCAACCCTACAATTTGTCCTCCTTCGTGCCACACGTGTGAGAGAATTAGGCTGCCCAATAGTTGTATGAACCAATTAGATGAGGAGAGAGAAGATGTGAGTGAGTGAGTGAGGTGCCAAATGAGGTTGGAGGTCTCTCTTATTTATACAAATCGTTGAGGGTGAAGTGACATGTCTTTTGGGCTTCATGAGCCTACATGATGATGTGGTCGACCTTGACAATTTGCACGTGTGGGCATAAATTAAAAAATCCATTTCTCCTTGTCCAAATTTAGTGATCTTTAGGTCAATTTTAGTCCTCTCGAAAAGAGGAATTCAATGCAATGGTTATGTCCATCAAATGAGCTGTCCAAAGTGGAATTTGACCATAGTTGCATAATTTAACAAGGGTTTCTTTGAAATATTGCAAAAAAGTAATTATACTTCATGTGTTATTGCCCTTTTAGTAGGGATTGCGTTTAATACTTGATAAAAAAACAAAACTAACATTTATTGCATTATAAAACCCTAATTATAGGGCTAACGTCATTGTTATATTGCTATTTTATGCATGTTTCATCCATAACAACTCAATTACAAATCCTAAACCTTGCATATCTAATTGATAGTCTTGCTCCTTTGTTGATTTATCATTGCAAGGCTATTTCTTCGAATTGTTATATGACATTGCATGGCATATTATTGAAAATCTATCAAACCCTAACTTTAACATCTCTCTAATTTGCTTAAGTGGTCTAATCATAGAGTGCTTGAACTTTGGTAAAGAGTATCTTAGCCCTTTTGGCTTCGCCAATGCCCTATCCCAATCATTAAATCTATTCGTCACCGTAAACTGTTTTTGTTGAATACCCTTTAGGTGATCTATAGATAGGGAAGCCTCTCTTGTGTGAAATTTTAAAATTGTTGTAGTTAACTGGTTATTAGTAACCTATCTTCAACATATTATTTGTGTTTTGTAATTATAGATGGCAAATATTGGGTAAAACATTATTGCAACTTTACGAAAATTTAAATCACAGGCACTGAGAAAATATAACACACAAAATAATAGACACCAATATTTTTGCACAAATTGTCCCTTGGAAAAACCTCAGTGTGGAGAAAATCAGTTCTGCAGATGAGGGTTTATATTATTAATTCTTTAGCAATCAAGGATTACATATACTGCTTGCTTCTTACTAGCAAAGCTCTAGTAATATTTTTCCTTCACTTCTACTGGAAAGATTGAATTGGAAATTCACGATTTCCTTCTGCAAACTGATTCGACTCTCTCTGTGCAACTCACACTTCCTCTAGCAATTCACACTGGCTACTGGAAATGCACATTGGCTCTTATTGAAGCTCGCACTGTCTCCAGAAAATCACTCCAACGAATTTCTCTACCTCCAACAATTCCTGAAAACCACTCGCAGTGCCTCCAACAAATTGATTTGGCAACTAGAAATAATATCGAGCCTCTGGCAACTCGCACTGGATAAAATGGAAATTCGCTCTAGCTGAATCAACCTACCTCTTGTAGAATAATTCGACCTCCTTCCTTCTCTTGGAATACTAGAATCACTATCAAGATTTTTTCGGGAATTCTGTCAATTTTTCTGTTGAAACCCTGCTACTGGTGTCCTCCACCCTATCACTGTGCCCTTGGTACCACTACAAATGTATCATCCAAATGCCCATCGATATCCTCTTATAATATGTCATTGACGAATCTACGATCACGATCTAATCTCAATTGATGGCTAAGATCATCTTGACCCCATCAAATGACTTTTATAGAAGTCACTAGAAGAAAATCAAGTTCTCACTTAATACTGATTAAATAACCACTTTTCCTAAGTTAGATTTAGGAAAATAATTAAACTGGCTAATTAATTCTTATTAAGACAATTTTCCTTAGAAACTTTCTCTGGGTATTGAGAAAAATAATCCATTTGTGTTCGTAGCCTCATTAACACCACTTGAGACTAGAACACTTGTTCGAGCTACACGAACTAACATCTTGTGGTTTATTTGCCACTAAATAGTTGGAGAAATGTCGCTGAGGTAACAGTGGTGGCTGATCTCTTGTTGCCACAAGGTTTGGATCTATCTAGTGAGGCTTTACATTAGGCCTGCTAGATTTTGTGGTAACATGAACATCTTAGTGAAGGATGATTATGCTTTCCACAATGCTCAAAAGGATGAAGATTAAAACACTAATCCTCTATTTGGCCAATTCGAAGCCAATATTGGCATTTAGGTATGTGATATGGAAGTGGAGCAAGTGAAGATGAATTTTCTTGAAGGAACCCGACACGCTGGAACTGGATTGGTTTGGAATTATCTAGATTGTGAAATGTCACTTTCTCTTTGTGTCAAAGACTTGTTTTGTGCTTGTTGTTGATGACTTCTTTCTAGGATCTAATGATGGGCTTGGAAAGTGAAAGCAATATCTTATCCACATTTGAATCTCCATTTGAAGTTGCATCATTGATTTAATTATTTGCTAGCCGCTGATAGGAATCTTTCTTAAACTCATAAAGGGAATTGTTTTGAACAAGGACTTGTTCAACATTTTGATCTTTTGTTGTAGTTCATCTTGCTCAAGTTGTGATTCAAGATTGAGAAATTTGGTTTTGTCTTGTGAATCTTGTAAATAGGTTAGAACATCAATGAGAGTGGCTTTGTCGATTGTGACGATGTTGTTGAAATTAGAGAGTAGTAGAGTGTTCAGTAACTCGAATACTTCATCACTTTGAGCCATTTTCTTAACAATTTAGGCTCAATAAATGAAGAGTGCTAACTTATACCAAAAATACACTTGTTTACAATGCAATTCAACTATTTAGCTTACAAAAAATCTATTTGCAAGTTACCATTATATTCACAAGTTAAGTAATTCAAAATAATTGGAAAATAAAGACATCCATGGGTGATAAGAATATTTATATTGAACAATGTATAAGAGAATTGATATGAGATATGATGATTGATGTTACAAGTGAGAGCCTGCTTATATACGTAGGCAGGTGCCCCTTCATGAATGGTCATGTCCCCTTAGACATGCCTCTTTAGTACTAATTATTATTTATTTAGTTATTATTATTATTATTATTATTATTATTTATATTATTTTTATATAAATTATATTCATAACATTGCCTTATGCTTCTGAAAAGCTTTGCCCTCAAAGCTTGTTGTTGATAAGGCGTGTTATCTGTTTCCTTGTTTTATAATCTATTCACATCTTTTGGAATTCTTTGAGTTGTCATCTTCGATGAGACAAGATGATACGATTCTCTGAGTGATAAACAAAATTGTCGAACTGAGAAGGGATCTGACCATTCTAAATCAATCTTCTGTGGAATCTTGTAGTTATTGGAAACTTCAGATGAATTTTTATTATAAGACTTAATTGTCTTGACATCATTATTCTTCAGAGCATAAGTCTGTTGTTTTTGTTCTAAGTGATACAAACACAAACTAATTGAGATATCTGTGCTTGTGGTTCAGATGTCGATAAGGACTTCTTGTGGTTTGATTTTCCCTTAACATGCGAGTGGTAGTTTTTGATTTACTTCAGGTATTGATGTTGTTGAGTTGGTTACAAAATCTTCACTTGGAATTTTCATCGTCTGAACTGCAACATCTGTATTTCTTTTTACCTCAACTAGTTTGTCATATTTTTGAGTTGTGATATTGACTAGATCGATATTTGTTCCTTTTTCTTCAACTTGGACTATTATGTCTTAAGTCTTCGATACTTATTTCAGGATAAATTCTTCTAATTTGTTTTTTAATGATTTATTTTCATTTTTAAGTTTCTTAATTTGAGTGAGTAGACATTGATTATGATTTCTTAAATGGGAAAGTTCTTCAACTTCCGATTCACCTTCATTTTGATGCTTAAGTTTCTCGTTTTTTAAATCTTTGATTATGATTTCTTAAATGTGGAAGTTCTTCAACTTCTGATTCAACTTCATTTTGATGCTTAAGCTTCTCATTTTTAAAATTTATGATTTGTTCTAATAATTTTTTATTAAAGTTTTTTAAGCGCAAATTTTCTTCTTCTTTCTCTGATAGACTTTCCTTGAGTTTCCTCTCAAAACTTTTCTTTTCTTGTTTTAATTTGTTCTTCTTAGTTTTACACTTTTTGACTTGTGTAAGTAGTTTTTGACTATTATCCTTCAAACATGTTTGTTTTTGTTGGATATGACTTCTTCAAACTCCTTCTGCTTCTTTGATATTGTTTCTTGATTCTCTTGAAACATCAATTTCGCAATATCCTTAAAGTCTTCTGGTGAAGGCATTATCGATTTTGACTTCCTTGTCATGTTGTGGAATGTGATCATCTTCTCATAAAGAAACATCCAAAATTTTTGCTCTATGTTTAACATGAATGTACCCATTTCTTTAAACCAAGCTAGATCGAAAATTATGTCAATCTCTTTGTTATATATAGATACAATGCAGAATTGAGACATACATTCATAATGATCAACTGTCACTTGTAAATCATTAATTTAATATTCTTTCTTGCCAAAAATATTTTCTCTTTCACCAATATTTGGCTCTAGAATCAATAACTGATTCGCCAAATTAATATTGATGTAATTTTCTTTGTCGCTTATGCTAATAATGACATTAATTGCTCTTCTTTGAATATTCCCCTTTAATGTAAATAATCTAAAATCTGCAATTGGAAGACCCTTATGAGAGAATCTTTCTTCTTTCGTTTCTGGATTATAATCCATTTTTTTTCATGAGTGATTGACTCTATTTTGCATTTGTCAATAATTTCGTCAATGATACTTCGACCAAGGAGTTATGTATCCCTTTCTAATTTAAAAATATTGTAATATTTTATTGATTTTTTTCTTTGATAATACTTTTATTTAACCTTTTATAATAATATGGTGAATTTTCATTCACTTGTTTTTTTTTTCTTTTAAATGTTTGGAATATAATAATATATTTCCTTTTAGCTATAATTAAAGCTCTTTTTGTATGAACTTTAGAATATAATAATTTATTATTTTTACCTTTGTAAATACCTTTGAAGTAATACCCTTGAATTACTTCAAGGTAATTATTATTTCCCTCTCAAAAAAACCTTTATTAATCTCCCTTTCCAAAAATTAAAGGGAATTCTTATGAGGTCGTGATCGTAAAAATGGTCACCTCGCACCATACAGATGGATCACCTCACAAGGCGAATTAAATTGGGCTACAACAAGTCTATACAGACGACAACGGCTTTGACTGGCAATTTAAAATGAAAATATTGTGGAGCGTACTGCAAGGATAGATTGCACATTGCAATAGGTCTTTTAATTAATTCGATGACAAAGATGATGGCGATGTTGATTGGATGCAATGCGACCTCTGTGTATAGCCTGCGTAATGTATTTTTCTTCCTCTTTCCTTTTCAACATTGCTCCCACGAAAACACTTCACTGAGATGCCTCTACCACTGGCATCACGTCAACATACGTAATTGCGAATTCTTTCAACTATTAACTTTATCAATTGGTTTACATGTATTTCTACTCTACTTAATAAATTTAATGGTTTGTTGGATATTTTTTCCTTTGATTCGATTGATATTTAAGATGACAACAGGTTTGACAATTTTGGATGGAACTGTGGACGTCGGCCATTGGTGGAAAGCAGTGGCAGGCAAAAAATTGACTTGGTGGTGGCCAAAATGCTTGTCGGGGGCAAAAGGCTATGTTTACATAGGCGGCAGAATGAGGCGGTCACCTACAAGCTTTTTTTTTTTTAATTTATTTATATAATTTTTTTCCTTCGACTTCTTTTGATTTTTTAATAATAATTTTTTTTTTTAATATATTCTTTCTTTTCCTTTTTAAATATATATATATATTATATATATATATATATATTTTTTTTTTTTTTTTAACTTTTTTTTTTTAATGGCCAAGGGCCTTGCGACAAAATGGAGAATCTCCGACACTGTGTAGCGAAATGCTTTGATCACAATGGAAACAAAGTTGATGGCCAAAGGCCGGATCAGACTAACTTTGTGCAACAGTTGAGCGACTAGAGGATTGAACAACTCTGATTACCAATGTAACGAATAGACTTCGTATATTGGTTAAGTAATCCAACATAACTGGAAAATAAAGACACCCGTTGAGGATAAGAATATTTATATTGAATAATGTATAAGAGAATTGATATGAAATATAATGATCAATGTTACAAATGAGGGTCCTCTTATATACCTAGGCAATTGCCCCTTCATAAACGGTCATGTCCCCTTAGACAAGCCTCTTCAGTACTAATTATTAATTAATTATTATTATTATATCATTATTATTATTATTATTTATATTTTATATAATATATATTCTTAACAGAGAATGTCTCTTTTCGATCATTGGGATGTTTTATATAGAGTAGTGTTGGCACTCAAATCTGCGTCACAAAAAATATGAATCCTCTCTTAAACCTATAGCAGAAAAATGAAGTGATAACTAGTAGGTAATCAACCCAAGGGTCAGTCGCTGATCACCTCTTTGTTTGGATTGTTGCTTGCCAATCTCAGGGGGGTGTCCCTACTTTGACATGCGTTGAAAATCAGCTACATATCTATAGATCAGCATAAGAAATCAACACATAACATGGATGCTTGGTATGTAATCAAACATCCAAGGATAAAAATGGTTGATTGATTTAAAATAAATGCGGGAATTTTAATCAGTAATTAGTGAAACATGAGAGGAGAGAAGAGAGTGTACACTAAGTGATAAAATCAAAATAGAGGCAAAACTATCTATATCATTGCATTGAAAATACATATCGCATCCACGAGCTGAGAAGCTAAGAGAAAAGCATTATCAAACTATCATTGTATTTGTTGAAACACTGGTTACATCATAGAGACAAGAACAAGATACATTATGATAAAAATGCCCTGCAAAGGGTATAGATTGAGAAAATAAGAAGAATGATGGAAATGAAACTTTGTTGACTACTCTCAGGAAAAAATCTAACTAATGGCGATTTGACCCCTCTTTATTGAACTCTCCCAGGTTAAGTTGTGGTGAAGCGAGTGGAAGTGAAGTTCTCCTGCACTTAACACATGCACCTAGTTAGAAGTAATGAGGCATGGAGTGAACTCAAACAAGACCAAGTCAACATTGTCCATGTCCCTCAAGTGAAGTGACCTGTTGCGTTTTCTTTAGTGGTATGGAGTGAAGAGAGAGAGAGGGCCATGTGTTCTTCTTCTTCATGGAACTTTGCATATGAATCAAGTTTTGCAACTATTGATTCATGATCTTACAAGCATGAGTCATTCATATCCTCTTTATCTTTGAAAACTTGATGAGATAAGGTTTCGGTCATCATGTTCTTCTATAGTAGCAAAAAGTTCATGCAACCTTTGGGTAGTTGCAAGGAATTCCTGTACTTTTTGGGCAGCCAAGAAACCTTGCCCTAGATTTATTGGCTTTTGACTCCAAAAAAGGTAATGAAACTTTGGATCAAACCAAGAGCATAATCCACCATAATTTTTCTTGGTCGAAAGATAGGGGGAATCTTATCATATGTATTAATGAATTTGACATGAAACTCAGGGAGAGTTTCATCTTTTCTCTTATGAATGTGAGAAAACTCCAAAACTTTGCCTTGCACCTGCTGTATGTTTCAACATGCATGATCACTCTTGATCTTACTGCAATGGAGTCACAAATGGATATTGGTAGATGGTGATCCACCTGTGTTCCATAAGAAATGTTCTGGTTCACCAAGGCCTGGAACAATGCTTTGTGTATGGTTGAATCATAGGGATTTCTTCTTGTTAGCTAGTATGATTTGATCCTACATTAGATGGAGTTGCCAGGTTAGTAGAAAGAAAATATAGCAATTAAATAAAAATTCAGATATATCATTGGAATTACCGAGGATTGATGGCGATCCTTGGGAATGATACCAAATTATTAGCACTCAAATTTGCGCCCTGAAAAACATGACTCCTCTCTAAAACCTGCTGCACAAAAATGAAGTGATAACCAATAGGTAATCAACCCAAGAGTCACTAATTGATTTCCTCTCTGTTTGGATTGGTGCTTGTGAATCTTAGGGCGGTGTCCCTAGCTTGTTATGCACTAAAAATAACCTATAGATTTGCCAATTAGCATAAGAAGTCAGCACATAACATGGATCCTTGGCATGCAATCAAACATCCAAGAATAAAAATGGCCGATTAATTCAAAACAAATGCGAGTATTTTAATCAGTAATTGACGAAACAGTAAAGAAAGAAAGAGGACAGTGTGCATTGGCTCTTGAGTGATAAAATCAAATAGAGGCGAAATTATCCATATCACCCCATAGAAAATAAATATTGCATCCATGAGCTAAGAAGACAAGAGAAAAGTGTGTTCAAACTTTGCCTTTGAATTTGCCAAAAGTCTAGTTACATCATAGAGAGAAGATACAAGATTGATCATGATAAAAATGTGTCGCAAAGAGTATAGAAAAAGAAAAAGAAGAATGATGGAGATGAAACTTTGCTGATTACTCTCAATAAAACTCTAACTAATGACTATTTTACCTCTCTTTATTGAATTCTCCTCCTCCCAAAGAAGGCACAAGTTGTTGAATTTTTGTAGCTACGATCAGTATTCAGGTCAACTCTAAAAAGAAAATAAAAAGAAGAAAATTTTAAATTTAAAATAGAATTTATTTTGCCTCCAAAAGACATGTCGGCTCCTCCAAATGGTCAAGTTGGCCCGGCATGTAGACACACCCTTTTGGACTCATGAGATGACTATCCAAAGGCTACTCGTCCTCCTCCTCAAGGTACACAATTCAGATCACTCAATGGACAATATATTCTTCTCTTCATCCATACAAAGGAGAGAGAGAGGGACAGCAGATCAAAGTTTGACCTCCCATCTGATCTATTTTATGTTGACTTCGCATGTGTGGGCAAAGGACTGAAATTTTGGGCAGCAGGACGAGTTTCTGGGCAGCAGACCAAAGTTTTGGGCAGAAGTCCGAAATTCTAAGCAGTAGACCAAATTTTCTATGGTTAGTTGGCCGAAATTCAACCTAGTTGACCAGAGCTGACTGAAGTTTATGGGCAGCAGTTTGAGTAGATTTGTGAGCAGTTTGACCAAGGCTTGTTGACTGGTCAGTTTGACTTTATTTTTGACTGGAAGATCAGATTGTATCTCTTGTTGAATTGAACAATTTCTTTAAGAAAAGGTTGCTGGTTTTTTCTTTAGTTAGGGTTTCCCCAAAGTAAAAATTATGTCTCTTGTGTTTGGCTCTCGTTATGATCCTACTGTTATTATTGTTTCTAACGTTGAGATCTTCTGTGTAATCACTTAATGATGAAAGTGAACATAAGAAGGTTTAAATTAAGAAATCATGCAAAATATCGGCGAGGGACCTGAAAACATCTTATTGCCAATATCGGCAAGCATAAACAAGTCTTTTTTTTGTTGTTTATTATTATTATACAGATTTTTAAACATAGTTGATATTTTCAAAATATGGCGATATTTAGCCGATATTTTCAAAACGGAAAATATCGCGATATTTTCAAATATCGGCGATATTAATAACACTTATTAGAAGTAATTATTAGATTAGAAGATCCTAAAAATCAACATGGTTTCAGAGCTATGGTGAAAGAGCAGCCTTCAAGAAGCTGTTTTGTTTCAAGTTATCCTCTAGGGCTTGTTTTATCACTAGCCCTTGAAGCCCTAGTCCAATTCTGGTTGTAAGTAGGATGAAGAATATTCCAAAAGAAGTCAAGATCTTCTGTTTTGTTTGTGTCCTAGAAGATCTATATTCTATTATGCTTATATGATCTATGATCTATGTTCTATTCTGCCCTAAAAGGAAGACAAGTCTAAATTCTAGGCCGAAGTCTGTAATAGTAGACCGAAAGGCTTTAATGTGGATTGCAGAGGGCTGAAAGGCCTTAGTCCCAAAACCGGAAGGCTGAAGTTCCATTTTTTTGTTGAGAATAATACACCATTCTTATGGAAGCCATGATCCATTTCCTTGAAGGTCGATTGAATTAAGAAGGTTTTTTGGAGATCGTGATAATATTCTAGAAAATACTTTGTGTGGGCCAAAATCCCCTGGGAAAGGATGAGCTATCTTAGAGCTAGAAAGACCGAACTGTTCCTATTGCTACTGTGGTTCTAAGCAACACTGAGATGTCTCAAAAAGCCAAACAAGAGTTACTGATGATGATTTTTGCAAGGGAAAGTCTGTTTGAAGTAGTAAGGCTAACCTCACGTTCCTATTTCTTGGATTGAGATTCATTGTTTACACAAATCAGTGAGCAAATTCTCTGCCCATTCATCACAAATTTATTTATAAAGTGACATTTCAAAGGTGAATATTAGTTGTCATCGCTATCTATTGACAATAGTGTGGCTCAAAGTTTGAAAGTCTATTTGACAATTTTGTTGATATAACCAAAGGAATTTGTAGCTTGAGGTTTCCACATCGTGCAGACTGTTACTTTATCTTAGCAATCTAAGCACACTATCAATATGTTTGATTACAATGCTGAGCCCTGAATGCTGGAATCTAATCTTTGCACATCAAGATAGTCAAAATAAAATGAAGAGTGGAATCACAGTCATTTATGTATTCTGAAGAAAGCACACTTAACATTTCGCTATCAATACATAACAATATGTTGAGGATTCATTCATAGAGCAAGTTCGTTGGAATGCCATACAAGTATTTCGAAGGATGTATTATATCACTGATCTTGAAACATTAGCTTGGACTAATGTTAGTTTAACCTAGATGAAACATCCTTGATTGACTGATAACATGTTAGAATAAGTCAATCACAATTTCATCACATATGCAGAGGCATTGGGACTTTATGCGCATTCTTTTCCATTTGTGGTTTTTACAGTTGCATATGGATTTGAGAAATTGTCCCATTTGTATTTACTACAACAAGGAAATTTGCACATCTGATGATCTTTTGTCTTAGGGATTATAAACCCTAAAAGATCTGAAGAGTATAAGGTTTTTTTTTTGAAGATGCTGTAAGGTCATTGCTAATGGATGTACATCTGCTGATCTATAGCATGTAAGCCATCTTGATATTTCAAGAAGTAATGACATCATCATTGTTTTGAATTTGGATTACG
Organism: Pinus taeda; assembly: GCA_000404065.3. Lineage (NCBI taxonomy): Eukaryota > Viridiplantae > Streptophyta > Pinopsida > Pinales > Pinaceae > Pinus > Pinus taeda. Next base: position 64,054 of record APFE030098879.1, on the reverse strand, counting down.
GCCTAAAGACAAGGCCTACTGAGATGGATAAACCAAGTGTGTTTGAAGAATGATGTGTTGGGACATTTCCTTTGGTTGCACTATATTGCAGGATATGTGTTCAAAAGAAGAGTGGTGTTTCTGAAGTTGCATAGATCTAAGTCTCTAGAATTCTAATGCCATATATTATGAACCTTGAGTAAAGGCTCTTGTCAAGTATACAAAAGATGCCTTGCATTGTACTATTATGATTGTATTGGCTAAGATATGTTGCTAAGCTCTGGCTATTGCTAGCACAGATTAGCATATGGAAGAGTTTTCCTTCAAGCATTTGAGATTTGATAAATTTGATTTGATTCAGTAAAGTTACTCCAAAATCAGAGGAAGCTGAGAAGAAAGGCTTGTTGAAAAGTGTAACTAGGTTTGGTCTTCAGAATGTCTAATGTAATTATGATTTGCTGTACTTGATAAAAAGAGAAAAATAAATTTTATTATTATTATTTTTGTAGCATGGGTTTCTTGCTCAAGATTATTTTATTTGTAGGTCAAGCACCCATTGAGTCCTTCTAGGTTTATCATTGAGTCAAAGAAGTCAAATGAGTCATTTTAATATGTATAAGACCGATTTGGGCATCATGTATCAAGTCAAAGAAATTTAGTTGAGTCAAAATAGAGTCAAAGACTCCCTCCAAGACAAGTCGGTCTCATGGACAACTATTCGACCACCATGTGAAGCCTATAAATAAGAAGAATTGGACCTCACTTTAGAAGCATAAATCAAGTTTGATCAAGGAAGAAGTAAGAGTCTAATACCTAGTGAATAAAGAGGGTAATCTCCATCTCACACGTGCGTGAAGATTACAGCTACTGTTGCAACATCAAAACTGAAAATTGCAATCACTTCGGAGGGCAAAATTAGGTGTAAAAATAGTCTAGATTGCAGGTCAAATTATCAAGGAAGAAAGGGCTGGCCAAGTGATGGGAAAAGTAGGCTAAATTCACCATTAATTTCTCACATGTGCCAACCAGGGTTTCTGCAGTAGAAGCCGAAATTGCAGTCCTGAAATAGCAAGTCAAAATTTTGAGGAAAGGCTGAAATCTAAAGTTTTGGAGCAAGTTTGACTGGCGTTGACAAAACTCTGAAGGAAGGTTTGACTTGGCCTTGGAGGGGTCTTTGTCTAGGGTCAAAGGTCTTGGAATTCGTCATCTGAACATTCTATAAGAAGATAAGAATTCTTGTGGGTTTTCCTTTCATGAGGAGACGTTTTGGCCTTGGCTTGCAAGCTACATTTTGTGTCCTCTTGTCTCATTGTACTTCATTGTTTGGTCGCTGTTTGATGATTAAAGAGTACAGTAATAATCAAGTAAATAAGAGCTAACTTCAAGTACATCAAGTTAAGTTAAAGAACATCACAAGCAATTATCAAAAGTAAGATAAATCACCTAATCTAGCTGCTCCTAGATTTCTCAACATGGTATCAGAGCTAAGGTGACAACATCAAGAAGAAGAGGCAATGAGAAGATCATCCAATTGAAGAAGGATACATAAGGGCCGAGCACAAGGACATCATCGAAGAGAAACAAAAGGCATCAAGGAGGACAATCCATCACATCACAAGGATCACATCATCACAATTCATGGAAGAAGAAGACCTCAAAGACCCTACCTCTGTTCAAGAAGGACTTCACACATTAAAATCATCTTGAAGTCTCAACATTCTACACTTCTACATCTAAAGGAAGCAAGAAGAAGCATTGCTATCATCATCAAAGAAATTAAAGTACTCTCCTTCTCATTGAAGAAAGACATCTCTTGTCATCTAGAAAAAGAAGTATTGCCATCTTTGAAGGAAGACATCATCAAGGAAGCAATCATCTTCAAGAAGGCATCTTCAATTATCAACATCATCAAAGAAGACATCATCATCAAGAAGCATCTTCACTTGCCAAGTAACTATCCTATATTTTATGTCTCAATCCTCAAATCAAATGACTTCATTCTGCAAGGAGAACAATAAATTGGTTGGGACCTTGAACTACCTTGCATGGAAAAAGAAAATTGATTTAATTCTCATGGAAAATGAAGTTATTGAATATGTAAAGGGCTCCATCGCTAAACCATCTCAAGAGAAAGCTCAAGCACTATCAAAATACATGAAAGGAGAAATAAGTGCACAAAGGATCCTCATAAGGTCAATCAAGGATTTTGTCATCCCTTATGTTGCAAAGTTGAAGACAACAAAGGAGATCTATGAAAAATTGGTGGAGTTGTTTTCCGTTAGCATTGCATGAGAAATCATATCTTTGAGAACCGAACTATACAAAATGAAGATCTCAAGGGAAGAAGGGATAACTTTGTATTTCATGGAGGTATCCGAAATTAGAGACCAACTACGAGAGCTTGGAGAAGTAATGACTGATCGAGAGATGACCACCATTGTGCCCAATGCATTACCTGATGAATGGGGGAATTTTGTATCAAGCATTAATGGGAAGAAGGAAACCACTCCATTCAGTGATCTGTGATCATTATGCAAAATTGAAGAATCTAGATTGAAGGCGAAGAATGATGTTGGCTCAAATGAACAAACTCAAGCATATGCAACATCAACAAGAAAGAAGGAAAATTTGGGAAATTTGAGCCGCGAAAGAAGTTTCACAAGAAAATTGATATGTCAAAGATTGAATGCTATGAATGTAATGAATATGGACATTTCAAAAGGAATTGTCCTAAACTCAAGAAGAACAACAAGAAGAGAAATGAAAGAAATGAAGACCATGTCACTGAAGAAGTGGAAGAACCTGAAAAGAAGAAGTCAAAGGAGGAAGTGAAAGACCTCTACTATGACTGAGATAACAACGTATACTTAGCTCTTTTTAGTTTTGTAGAAAATAACTATCATGATGAAAAGCATCACAATATGATAGGATGCATTATATCAAAGATAGAGATGACAACATCATAGAAGCATGGAAGGATAACTGAAGTAAAAGTCTACATGGTTGAAGCAGTCATCATAATAGAAAGGAAGTAGCTCATGGCATTTCCATTGGAAGCATATAAGGACAATCGAAGTAGTAGTATATATATGGTTGGAGGAAAGTCATCTAGCAAGATAGAAGATAAAGAGATCATCATACATCATCATCATTAGGAAGAAGCATTTACAAAATGAGGATCATCAAGATCCTCCGTCGGAATCTTCATTAGAAGGTTCACATCTACTTAGAAGAAGCAAGTGTCTTTCTGGTAGTCTACATTCCTCCTTGTGTGGGATCCACTGGTTAAGAAGGATGAAGGTATGGTGACAAAGTTGTGCAGCATGTCAAGTTGGTTGAAGTGTTCTCATCTTCAAGCAAGGAAAGGAAGTTGGCGAAGGAAGTGTAGATGACCAAGAGAAGGAAGAGACATGTATTTGGTAATAGATAGATAAAGTCGTGTCATCGTATGGTTACAAATATTATGGGTTAAAATGCTTTATCTCATGAGCATGATGAAAGAAGAGGAAACTCTTCCTTTAGAATGATGCGTGAAGGCATGTACATAATATGCCTTGAACTCTTCTACATATTGACAAGATGAAATCAACATAATATGACCTCATGGAAAATGTGAGGTGTTTGGCAACTATGGTTCCAATGATGAAGGAAGTTTGTATAGATGATTATGAGGAAGTAATATGAGAAGAAAGTGAAAGAAGAGTTCGTGAGAAGAAGCATCTATTGTTACAAGTGATCAACATTTGATGACTAGCTATGACATCTCCATGAAGAAAGTATGAAGACCTTGATATGTATGTTGGAGAAAGAAGAACCTTGGTAAATGTCTTGGAGATGGATTTGTACGATATGCGAAAGGATGTTGATGTTGCAAAAAACAGATGTCATGACAAAAGGCCATCATGAAGAGGTAACTTTGGTTTAATGTTCATTTTGATTTTTGAGAAATCATCTAGTTGGGTTGAAACTGGGCTACCAAAAGAGAGTGTAGAAGTGACCTACAACTAACACTCATGAGATTGGATGGAAGATCCTGAGAGAATGAATGACTTGGAAGAGGTAGCTTTATGAAGGATAGCTAGATGTGGACTAGAAGATCACTTTCCGATTTAGAGAAGGATGACATGACTATTAGCTCAAAACGATGTTTCGTTGAAGGGAAGTGATGAAGAAGATGGTCAATGCTCTACAAGAAGAAGGCTCCACAATGAAGAAGTTGAAGTTCATGACATGATGTCGAAAGAAGGAGCCCTACAAGCAGCTAATAATATCTCCACCGAAGAGAGTTGTTGTTGATAACAAGTCCCTTGTTAAGAGGGAGCTTGGGTATATTCCTCTTATAGGAATGAGAAAATCCTCCCTAGTTAAGAGGGACAGATAGACACATCATTCTTGTCTTCATGTAATGAAGAAAGAATGGAGGATTGGGTAAGCATCTGAGATTAATTCCAATACTCTTTGAGGATGAGCTAGGGCATTCGATAGGTAAGAGTAGTTGAAGAGGAAATTCCATGAGGATGTGTTAATCCAAGATGGCAATGGTCCTAGAAGGACATACCTTGTGAACATCTAAATGGGGTATGTGCCTTGAGAGAGATTGATGAAGGTGTTTATAAATCATTTTCTCCCCAACATTGTGCTCTATTCTTGTGGAGAGATGCTGTTAGTCAAGGCCTTGCTATACGATAACGTTGGTTGATATGATGAGATGCACTGATATAAGCTGGTACGATAAGATGGCTTACCAATCCGACTCTTATGAAAATTCTTCAATATGAGAATGTCCAAGTACCTTATATGGATTATGAATACCTCTCTAGTTAAGAGGGAGTGTTGAAAAGTGTAACTAGGTTCGGTCTTTATAATGTCTAATGTAATCGTGATTTGATGTATTTGATAAAAAGAGAAAAATAAATTTTATTATTATTACTTTTGTAGCACGAGTTTCATGCTTAAGATTATTTTATTTGTAGGTCAAACACCCATTGAGTGCTTTTAGGTTTATCATTGAGTCATTGTAATATGTATAAGATTGATTTGGGCATCATGTATCAAGTCAAAGAAATTTATTTCAGTCAAAATAGAGTCAAGGACCCCCTCTAAGACAAGTTAGCCTACATGAAGGGAAGTTAGCCTACAAGCAGGACAAGTCGGCCTCATGGACAACCTAAGTCACCTGACACGAGGATTCGGGATTCGACGGATACGGGGATTCGAGTGTCGGATACGGACATGTTAACCTCTTGGAACAGGACATGTTCGAATACATTATATATATATATATATTAAAAATTAGATATTTCTTACACAAATTCTCATTCATGATACAAATTCATTGATTCAAACATAGGTCTTCATCTAGATGTAAGTTTTACAAAGTAACATTAGGCATACAAAATTACAAATACATTTGTGACATAAATGATAAATGATAAATTACAATACATATTCAATTCATCAATGATCCAATAGGAGAAAGACAAGATAGAAAGCTAAAGACACTGTAGTTTTCTCATTAAGTCATCAAAATCAAAATGTGTTACTATTTACATAGGTAGTGCAATGCCAATGCCAAATAGAAATAGAAAATACAAAACAACTACAATTACAAGTCTACAAGTATACAAGTCTCAAGGCAGTAGGTAACTCATGACTCATGAGTCTTCAATCCTCATAGTCATCATCAAAATCAGCATCACTGTCCTCATCATCATGGTCATCACTGCTCTCGTCTACTGCGTCCTTCTCCTTTGTATCCAAAGCCATCTCTGCATCTATTGGTGTGGAGGATGACCCCTCTACAGTATCACCATCATCAAATTTGACAGGCTCTAGCATTGGATCATTGAGATCTAAGTTGGCCAACGCCAACTCAACACTGATGTCTAGACCCATATCATCAGCAAAGACATCCCACATCTTTGTCTTTCCCTTCAACCACTCATCCCTCTGCTTATAAATCAAATGAAGGTTGGTGTGCACATACACCATTCTCTCTGCCCTAGAGTGCTCAAGCCTGCTCTTCTTGACACTATACAAATTCCCGTATGTGCTCGAATTCCTCTTGCAACAAGTGGATGAAGTCACCTGAGAGAGGAGCCTCATGGATAACCGCTGTAGAGGAGGGCTTGTTGCCCCATGATTTGCCCACCAAGAATAGGGCTTCTTAGCCCCCCTGTCTCTAATAAGATCATGTCCTGCAAATCGACCAGTGCTAGTTTTCCACTTTGCAAAGGCATCCTCCACCTCATCAAGGGATGCTCGATCCTGAAAAACCCGCTTGAATGCATCTTTCCTCCACTGTGAGATTTCACCATCCATGTAAGGAGGGGATCTGCGGGAAGTTCCACCATTCAGCCACTCATGGCTGTAGTATTTTGGGTTGAATGAGTGAGCCAAACAATGTAAAGGTGTGCAATTCTTGCCCCATCTGCTAACAAGAATATCCTGTATAGTGGTGAAGAAGGCCTTTGATGATGTCTCATACTCGGGGTACTCTCTCTGCAAAATAATGCTCCTCACAGACTCAATCATGGAATCCCATCCCTCATAAACCTCTCCTAGGATGGGTTGGTCTGTATTTGCAAATCGAAGCAAAGAAATGATAGGGTTCATGATCTGAATAAGTAGATCTACCCTCTCCCACCAAGCATCGTCTAACACTATGTCCTTCACTCTTTTAGAGGCTACTTGATCTGTCTTTCTCCAAAAAGACTAAAAACTCTGAAATAACCACATGGCCCCAAGAGTGGTCTTGACCTCCCTCAACCTCTTCAACATGATGAATGAAGAGGCAAACCGCGTATCCACAATCTTCAACAATGATAGATTGTTGTACTCCTTGTAGATAGTGAGAGAATTTGTATGATTTTGTACAAAGTTACGGATATGCCGTGCATCCTCAATAATGTTACCAATCCAAAGCACATCAAAAGCAATAGATTTCAGTGCTAAATTCAATGAATGGACAATGCAAGGTGTCCAAAACACTTATGGATATTTAGCTTCCACAATTATGCCAATAGCTTTGCAAACAAGTGCATTATCTGTAATGATTTGCACACAAGAATTAACACCTACATATTCAATAACTTTAATAAACAACTCACCCATATATTGTGCATCCTTGTATTGTCCAAGTGCATCCATTGCTTTCAAGAAAACTAGACCATTCAAGGAAGACACCATGAAGTTGATGAGTGGGTGCTATGCTGGATTTGTCCATCCATAAAAAATAATGCTAACCCCAGATGTTGGCCATGATGCTTTAATAGGCTCAAGTATTTTTTTCCACCTCTTTTTTTGTTTTCATCAACAATGTGGTTCTAAGCTTCTCTAACCCAGGAGGCACATACCTTGATGGAGCCCCTTGAGTTAGAGCTCAACACATCTCAATAAATAGAGGTGAGCGTGCAACATTAAAGGATATGAAGTTTTGATAGAAAAAAGGCAATGGTGAGATCAAGCTCTTCCCGTTTCTCCTTCTGTAAAATCTTGTCCATTGGACCAAGTGAAATTGCCTTTCTTTTAGCTGCTTGTCCCCCACCAGAACTCTCAAATGGGAACTTGTTGTTGCTTTTCCTCAAGAATGGAAGGGGGTCATCATTCTTGGTTTTTTTTTGATTTTGTAGCCACATTTTCCATACCAACATTGGACTCTCTTAGCATTTCTTTCTTCTTTGGTAAAAGCGCATTTGTACAAGCTCCAATTCCACAACCTGGTAAAGCCAACAAATGACCTTTCACACAGAAATATGTGCTCCTGAAAGTATTGTGGCAATAGCTGCATTTCCAACTCATATTGCCTCCTCCCTTCACCTTGCTGGGTGGCCCTTGCTCTCTTGTGATATATTTCCACAAGGGATATTTGTTACCTTGAGGAGGAAGTCTTCCCTCAACATTTGAAGCTGCTGTTATAGCTCCACTTGTAATAGAGGGAACACTTGCAGACCTTGATGAAATTGGGAGAGGAGGGACATCTCCAATGGAGACATTCTTCCCTATCCTTTGCCCCTTCCTTGATGCCCTTGGTTTGAGCCATGAATGCTGTATAAAAATAAACAAAAAATGCACAAATTTGTAAAAGAAATGCACATGCAAACTGTTGTAATAAAAATGCAAAAAAGAGAGAAAATGCACTTACTTGTTGCTTGAATCTCCTTGAAAATGCTCCCACACCCTTTGCTCCTTGTTCTCAAACATCCACAACAAACTAAACAAGTGAATGTGCAAATAGAAAGGCAAAAACTACCTTTATAACATCGCGCGACATCCCTTTTTCCAGATTCGAATTTGAAAATAGGGATTCATCGTGTCCAATTGGAACACGATCCGGATTCGATCGTGTCCTGATCGGACAAAACGAATCTCGATTTTTGGATTCGAATTTGCCTGAATTGTGTCCGATTTGCCGGATTTAGGACACAACGGGCTTGGGGGACGGATCTAGTTTCATAGTGGACAACTATTCGATCACCATGTGAAGCCTATAAACAAGAAGAACTCGACCTCACTTTAGAAGCATCAATCAAGTTTGATCAAGGAAGAAGAAAGAGTGTAATATGTAGAAAAGAAAGAGGAGAAACCAAAAAGGAAGAGTGAAGTACTTAGAAACTATTTTTGGGCTATCTCCATCTCACATGCGAGAAAATTAGGGCTACTGTTGCAGCATAAAAACCAAAAATTGCAGTCACTTTGGAGGGAAAAATCAATTGTAAAAATAGTCTAGATTGCATGCCAAATTATCAAGGAAGAAAGGGTTAACCAAGCGAAGGGAAAATGAGGCTAAATTCACCATTAATTTCTCACACGTGCCAACTAGGGTTTCTGTAGTAGAAGCCGAAAATTGCAGTGCTGAAGCAGCAAGCAAAGATTTTGAGGAAGGGCCGAAATTTGATATTTTGGAGCAAGTTTGACTGGCATTGACAAAGCTCATCAAAGGAAGGTTTGTCTTGGTCTTGGAGGGGTCTTTGTCTAGGGTCAAAGGTCTTGGAATTCGTCATCTGAACATTCTATGAGAAGAGAAGAATTCTTGTGGATTTTCCTCTCAAGAGGAGAGGTTTTGGCCCTGGCTTGCAGCCTACATTTTGTGTCCTCTTGTCTCATTGTACTTCATTGTTTGGTAGCTGTTTGATGATTAAAGAACACAATAATAATCAAGTAAAGAAGAACTAACTACAAGTATATCAAGTTAAGTTAAAGAACATCACAAACAATTATCAAAAGTAAGAGAAATCACCTAATCTAGCTGCTCCTAGATTTCTCAACAAGGCTTTCACACATAGAGTAAGAGAAGTTATATCACTTGTGCTAACATATGAGCCCTTTTTGAAAGAATTGATAGACCTAGGGTTTGTAAACCCTAGAAAAGTTTTGAGGGTTATAATTTAGAAAGCTCTAGGGTTTGTGAACAAAGCCCTAGAGCTAGACCCAAACTATTGAAAATCGATGATTCTGCTGAAAGAAGAAATCCTAGCTCATGCAAGGAAGTAAAGAAAAGCAACATGCTGATGATGAGGATGAGGATGATGAGTTTATAGATGGATTTCATTTTTGCAAAAAGGAAAGGATCAAGAGGGAGTTGACAATTCCCTACAATCCTCGAAAGATAAGTATATTATATTTCTCTTCCTTGATTATTAGTTAGTCTCTTGTCTTTGTTTCTTATGCTGGGTTATAACCGTTTCTTCCATGACCTCCTAGTAAGGGTTGCAGGTAAATCGTAAAGGCTGTCAATGCTTTGGAAACAAATGAAAACATTGTGAAGAACGAAGCAAAGCTTGTGACAAGAGGATTCTCCCAGAGCGATTTGTGTTTAAGAGGGAGAAGTTGTACTGACATCTAGAACTGTGCCTGATGATCGGAAGAGCTCCTAGTTCAGAGGGAGCAGGCAGGCAAAATGTTTGAAGGATGACTAATGAACATTGTGTCGAGATTTAAGGAAAGTCAATGGTGGATTCCAAGTGGATCTACTTGTATGTGGTAGATGGAAACAAAGAGAACTACAAAGCGAGATTCGAGGATTCTCCTAGAAAGAGGGAGGAGGACTACGAGGAGACATTTGCTCTAGTTGTTAGGTACACTTCTATTAGAATTATTATTTGCTTCAATGGAGTAATTGAGGAAGAAGAAGCATACATAGAGCTACCTCAGGGTTTGGAGGTACATGAGAGGAAATCTCATGTTTGCATAATAAAAATGGCTTCGTATGGACCTCGAGCATGGTATTCTTGAATGGATGGATATCTGATGAGTCTTTGTTGACCTTGTTATCATATGAATTGTTTCTGATGTGAGTAGAAGGAATCATGTGACAGAGGGAGCATCAGTGGCAGGAGGATTTGCCTCCGTGATAGAGGGAGTGGTCAAGCCCTGCTTTAGTATCAAAGGGAGTTGACCTCTGAGTTCGAGAAGAAAGATCTTGGTTGGATACACTACTTCTTGGAACTAGAAGTGCGACAAAAGTCAAAAGGAGCAACCATATTGCTACAACAAGATCTGCTTCAGTGTCATGCAACTGTGGTAATGGTTCTAGTGAAGGAAGCAACTGCAAGGATATACAGATTCAAAATGGGTAGAGAGTGCTAAAGACAGGAAGAGCACATCATGATGATGATTTAGTTTGGATTTTGCTTAGGCAGGAAGTAGACATTTGCCACACTCAGGACTGCAAAGACTGAGTATATTGTAGCTAGTTTGGTGAGTTGTGAAGCAATATGACTTCGGAAACTACTAGCAGGAATGTTTGATTAGGTGTAGGAGATGATTGTGATGACAGGTTGAAGCACATCAAAATTATTTTACCAACACATCTGGGACATGGTACATAAGAGAGAGTGAGGCTCTAATGCATTTCTATAGTTGAGCAGGATGCTGACATTCTCACAAAGCCTCTATCCTAAGGTGAAGTTTGTATACTTTTTGGTTAAAGGGAGTGTTGATGTTGTAGCATCAAGGGGCAAACATTCTCCCTAGGTCAAGATATTGATAGGTTAAGGAATTGACCAAGGGCCATGTAATGTGGCTAGGGAGAATGGCTCAGATAACATCAAGACCTAGAGTGCTTCCCCGGTCAGAGATTACTTGACCATACTACCAATGGTTATTTGACTAGTGGGTTGAGTGAGTGCCTATAACATCAGATAGGTATACTATTGTTCAATTGGCATGCAGGAATGGTAATAGCCCAAAGTGTCACCATAATTCATAGGTGTTGACCAAGTTGCAAGTGACTACTTGGATAATTGGTGACTTTGCACCAAGTGACAACTTGTTTAGCATGATGTTGATGTAGGATGCTTTCCACATGGTTCTATAATAGAGCATGAGGTGGATGGATTCATCAACATAGCAAGCTCTTTCAACCTTTTCTTAGGATGGACAATTTTTTCAATAAGAGGTCATTCTGAAGAAGTCAAAGAGAATGCCTCCCTAGCTAAGAGGGAGTGTTGAGTTTTTGTAGCTACAGTTGGTATTCAAGCCAACTAAAAGGAAAATAAAATGAAGAAAATTTAAAATTTAAAATTGAGTTTATTTTGCCTCCAAAAGACAAGTCGACTCCTCCAAAAGGTCAAGTCGACCCAACATGTAGACACAACCATTCAGACTCATGAGATGATTATATAAAGGCTATTCGTCCTCCTCAAGGTACACTATTCAGATCACTCAATGGACAATAGATTCTTCTGTTCATCCAGAGAGAGAGGGAGAGAGAGAGAGAGAGACTCCAAAAGACAAGTGAACTCCTCCAAAAGGTCAAGTTGGCCCAACATGTAGACACAACCATTAAGACTCATGAGATAATGATATAAAGGCTACTTGTCCTCCTCGTCAAGGTACACAATTCAGATCACTCAATGGAAAATATATTTTTCTGTTCATCTAGAGAGAGAGAGAGAGAGGCTTGACCTCCGATCTGATCTAGAGAGAGAGAGTGAAGTTTGACCTCCGATCTGATCTATTTTCTGTTGACTTCGCATGTTTGGGAAGAGGACCAAAATTCTAAGCAGTAGGATGAGTTTTTGTTCAACATAGTGAAGTTCTAGGTAGAAGGCCAAAATTCTAAACAATAGACCGGATTTTCTATGGACCAAGAGGACAAAATTTAGCCTAGTTGATTAGAGCTAACCAAAGTTTATGGGCAACAGTTTGACTAGATTGGTAAACAGTTTGAGCAAGGTTTGTTGATTGTTCAATTTGACTTTGTTTTTGATTGGAATACTAGATTGTATCTCTTGTTGAATTAGACAATTTCTCTAAGAAAATGTTGTTGGGTTTTTCCCTAGTTAGGGTTTTCACAAGGTGAAATTTTTGTGTCTCTTGTGTTTGGTTGTCTCTTTATGATCTTAGTGTCATTATTGTTTCTAATGTTGAGATCTTCCATGTAATTGCTTGATGATGAGTGTGAACACAAGATGGATTAAATTAAGAAATCATTAGAAGTATTTATCAGAATAGAAGATCTTAGAAATCAACACAAGTCTCGTGCAATACTCTTATGTTAACTTGTGGTGAAGTGAGTGGAAATGGAGAAGTTATCATGCACTTAATACATGCACCTAGTTGGAAGTGATGAGGAGTGTAGTGAACTCAAACAAGACCAAGTCAACATCTTCCATGCGCCTTAAGTGAAGTGACCTTATGCATTTTCTTCAGTGGAGTGGAGTGAAGAGAATGAGAAGGTCATGCATTCTAGTTCACTTCTCTGTTGATTTGGGGTAGCATCGGATGTGCTCTAGCCACGAAATTTAGTGAAGAGGCTAAGGCACATGAGATCTCCAGAAAGGGTTTGGGCAGATTCTAAACAGTTTGGGAAATATTAAAATAATTAATGTTTTTAATGGAGTCCCTAAGTCTAAACTTAGGGAAATTAAAATATTAATGTGAATTAATATAAAACTGTGTTAAAATGGTCCAAAAGTCATGGATCAAGCCAGATCTAATCTTAGCCATTGATTAGGGATTTAGTCTCGCCTGTTGATCTGTCAACGAGAAAAGTATAAGAGGACGCATGAGTGTCACTTGGAGAACACACCATGAGGGTCACTTGGAGGGATGAGTGTTTATCCGGGGTTTCAGCTGGAGCATCTGTCTTAGAAGGAGATGTACTATTGCCGAGATTTTTCTCTGTTGGGTGAGCCGGATTTGGCACCTATATTGTATTCTAAAACTGCTTAATAAATCAAACCCTCAGATAGCTGCATCGGTTTTCCCGCATTGGGTTTTTCCGGGGACATTAGTCCAAAAATAATGGTGTCATTTGCGTGCTTGTTTCTATTTCCTTCAGTTGATGATCTGTAATGTGTTGAGCATGTACTTGTGTTTATTTTCAGTATTTACATGGTAAATAACTTGTTAATTAATCAAAACAAGTAGGAAGGAATAAATCAGAAAGTACATGGAGGGTTTCTCACTGTTAGACTTAGAAACTTCAACATGGTATCAGAGCGTGGTCGCAGATCATAGGAGAATTGAGGACATCAGCCTAGCAGAGTAGCAGCAATAGAAAACAACTGTCCTGAGTGACAGAAGCTGTTCTAGCAACAAAACAACAAGGAAGGGGTGACGCAGCCTGCGTCATCAAGTTCGGGCCAAGGAGAGGCTAAGGGAGGCAAAGGCAGGCTCACGCAGAGGCCAGGAGGGCTGACGCAGCTGGCTTAGGGAGCTAGTTTGTTGGTGCTGGGACTGCGCAAAGCCTAGGAGCTCTCACCTTCAGGATGCTGGGGTTTAGGAGGCTGTGGATAAGTTGCAGAGTGGAGCTGGTGGGGTACTGTTGTCAGAACAATACCTAAAAGTGCAAGGCCAAGGAGGAGGGAGTTGCTACCGAGGGTTTCTAGCTGAGAAATCTAGATCAGTGGTGCGGTTGCACAGACGATCAAAGTAGGGGGCATCTCGACATTGACAAAAGGATTTCTAGGAGGGAAATCGAGGCTCAGAGGGAGTCACATCAAGAACTTCCAGGAGGAAAGTAGAAGAGCAGCAAAATGGCATTACATGGAGTAAGAGACCAGGGTAGACTGGACGAAGCCTCAAACTTCATAGTCTGGAAGGCCAGAATCTTATCCATACTTGATAGAAATCATGTCAAGCACTTCGCCTTGAAGACGATAACGGTCCCAGTTGACCCAGCTGACAATGACAGGTGTGAGGAAGCAATGGCGAGGGCCAAGAGTATCATTCTTGACGGGGTCAAGGATCATATAGTACCACATATTGTCGAGAAGAATACGGCATGGGAGATGTGGGAGGCCCTGACCAAGTTGTATCAGTATACTTCTGTGCAGAGGAAGATGCTCCTAGAAAATCAACTGCGATCATACCAGATGCAGAAGGGAGAATAGACCGACACCTTCCTCGGTCGATTGAAGGAGATCCGAGATCAACTGACTTCCATAGGGGCCACACTAGATCTAGAGTTGATGGTGAGAACAACCCTGAATGTAGTCTTAGAAGGCTGGGAGGTGTTTGTCCAGAGCATACTGGACAGGGCGATCCTTCCAGATTGGGAGGAAATCTAGGCAGCTCTTCGCTAAGAAGAGATCAGGAGGGTGACCAAGACGGGAAGCAACAGCAAGGGGATCAGAATCAAGAAGGAGGAGGAGGTGGATGATGCCCTAGCATATGAGGGTAAGCAAGAAAAGCGGAAGAAGAAGGACCTTTCCAAGGTCAAACGCTTCCACTGTGGGGAGTTGGGTAATTATACGACCTAGTGTCCGAGGAAGAAGAGAAAGGGAGAGCCTTCTAGACCAAGGCAGCGCCAGTAAGGGCAGAGAAGGAAGTGGAGACAGACGATGTCTGTGCCATGAGTGCACACACACCACTTGAGTGAAAGTGGGGAGACATCGAGCTGTAGTCAGGAGGACTACAAAAGATGAGGGGCAGGATCCTCGAGGTACCCAACCTCTTGGATTATACCTGGCTACAGGAGCCCCGAAGAGGAGTAGCAGGACTGGCGAATGTCGGTAGAGACGGATGAGGATGGAGCGACAGAGAGAGCTACAATGCGGGATTCCCAAGACAATGCGAGGCTAGCAGGCTTCAATAGTGCAAGAGGCACGAGAGTGTTTCACTAGTGCAGGTTGGCACAGAGAGGTGTGCAATGGTGCGAGATGCAGGGAGTTGTTGCAGTAGCGCAAAGGTCAGAGAGGGAGCACTTGTCAGCGACAGAGAGAGCGTCAACATCGGGAGTGTCTCTAGCCTGACAGAGATGTCAGAGTTGGGAGATCAGTTACTTACTTCTCAGTAACTGAGTTGCAGTGCAACAGTTAGCAGTGGTAGTGCTATGGGTAGCACGATGCAACATGATGAGAGGGGATGCAGTGCAGACGCAGCAGTGGCAGTGGTAGGGCCATGGGCAACAACATGGATGCAGAGGGAGTTGTCGTACGGATGCAGTAGTGGCAGTACGGGTTGCAACAATACAGATGATGGGCAGCAGGCCTAACATCAGGGACAGATGCCGGATGATCAAAGTAATACTAAGTGAGGAGTATTGCTAGAGCACAATCCTCACTAAGAGGGAGTGTTGATTTGGGGTAGCATCGGATGTGCTCTAGCCATGAAATTTGGTGGAGAGG
>APFE030098879.1:22335-48381 GCA_000404065.3 Pinus taeda | reverse complement strand
GAAATTTGGTGGAGAGGCTAAGGCACATGAGATCTCCAATACCCAGAAAGGGTTTGGGCAGATTCTAAACAGTTTGGGAGATATTAAAATAATTAATTTTTTTAATGGAATGCCTAAGTCTAAACTTAGGGAAATTAAAATATTAATGTGAATTAATATAAAACTATGTTAGAATGGTCCAAAAGTCATGGATCAAGTGAGATCTAATCTTGGCCGTTGATTAGGGACTTAATCTCGGCCGTTGATCTGTCAATGAGAAAAGTATAAGAGGAGGCTTGAGGGTCATTTGGAGAACACACCAAGAGATCAAGATTTCGACTTTTTGGGGCTGGGTTTGCTGAGAAAGTTGAGAGAGTGATTTGGAGTTGCAGCTGAGGGGTAGTGAATACAAAAGCAGAGAGGACAGAAGCCGGAACTGCCGGATCAGTCGGGAAAGCTGACGCAGAGGGAAGAAGCAAGAATTGCCGGGAATAGCTGGAACTGTCGGGAAAGCTGGCGCAGAGGGCAAAAGACGGAATTCTCGGGAACAGCCGGAATTGCCGGGAAAACTGACTCAGAGGGCAAAAGAGGCTGACGTAGTCCCTGGAGGCTGACACTGGGGCTTTCCGTGGGGCAGATTGGAGCTGAGGAGTTGCCAGAGTGTTTATCCGAGGTTTCAGCCGGAGCATCTGTCTCTGAAAGAGAGGTACTACTGCCGAGATTTTTCTCTATTGGGTGAGCCGGATTTGGCACCCAGATTGTATTATGAAATTGCTTAATAAATCAAACCCTCAAATAGCTGCATCGGTTTTCCCGCATTGGGTGTCATTTGTGTGCTTGTTTCTGTTTTTTTCAGTTGATGATCTGTAATGTGTTGAGCACGTACTTGTGTTTATTTTCAGTATTTATATGGTAAATAAATTGTTAATTAATCTAATTGTTAGACTTGGAAACTTCAACATTCTCGTGTGCTTTGAGTGTGGTGGAGTGAAGTGGACATGAGCCTTGTTTTGCCCCCACTTAACTAAGGATAACTCAACTAGACAACCTTATGCAAGCTCATGTGCATTAAACTGAATTGAATTGAAGCGAAGTAAAGTCAATTTCAGTCCAACAAGGTGCCCTAAGATGAGATGCTGCTTGTCCCCACATTATTGCCAAGTCACTGCCAAATAGTGCATCTCTTGCTACCACTTGCCATCCTGCATGGGGACCACTTGCTTTAAATAGACCTACTATAAATAGGCATGCCAAAATTAGTAGCTACCTTACAAAATAGGAAAATATAAAAAATGTGTAGAACTGCTAGGAGAACCTTGCTAAATATGGCACACCTAAAAGTAGGCATTGCTAAAAATAGAAAGCCCTAGCATGCCAATGAAATTAGGGACATCATATTCATTTTTTTGCAAGGAACCTGAATATATGTTTAGAATCACCACGTGAGCCTCAAAACCTCAATTGCTAGAAATAGTAGTGTCTTGCATGTTGCTCAAAACTAGATTATTGAAATTATGAGCTCATAAGGATCTTAAATATGCCATCACCTCTAACATGCAAGGCTCTAAACTAAGTGCTAAAAATAACATTGTCTGCACAACTAATGGAAATGTTTGTGGAACGCCTTTGATTCTGGATTGGCTTCAAATCACTGAAGATCGTGCATCTGATCTCTAGAAAACTGCCTTTGACTTGTGTGGAAATTGACCCTGATAGTGGACTTTAAACACCAGCCCGATGAAAATTGGCTAGTTCTTAACCCTCAATTTGTAAGTGGCAAATATGAGGGTTAACAAGTAGTAAACCCGATGGGCAACCCATCACTTGACTAGTGTACCAAGAGAGCTTTTGGATGAGAATGTAGGAGATGTGTGGCATTAGAAAACCTTTTGTAATGGTTCTGTTGACCCTACCGCCTACACCTACCTACAAGTCAGTGAGAAAAGCCTTCAACCCTAAAAGGTGTGGTTGGTGGCAGGGAACTAAGAGAAGGGGCCATCACACTAAATCCCTACTCTCTCTGTTTAAGCTATCTCCTAGGTTAGCTATTGTTGACGAATCTAGGGAAAATCAAGTTTAATATGATTCTTCTCGTCATAATAACTATTTGTGAGGTATTTTAACTTTTCTTCTTAGCTCAATGTTCACTTGTTATTATTATAGTGTGTTTTCTTAGTTCATCAAATAGCTACCAAAACAAAAGAGACAAGAACATAATATGTTGGCTTTCTGCTAGGGCCAAAACCTCTCACTCTTTAAGAGGAAAACCCGCACAAAATTCTTCTTATAGAGATTCCAATTGACGAATACCAAGACCATGACCCTTGACCTATTAGGCCACTCCAAGACCAAGAGACCAATCCTCTTCTTTGTCACTGCTGAGTTCATCATCATCATTGCTGCTTCACTGAGGTCTTCAATACTGCTGCACTGTCAAAGGTCATCACCGAGATCACTATTGTTGCATCTTCATAAAGATCATAACAATGATATCTTACACTGAGACATGTACATATAAGAGTACTACATCTAGATGATCTTCCATCAAGATCGTGATTATATTTAGAAGTATACCGAGACAGTAGATATCCTTATCAGAAATATACCGAGACTTATGACAACATCTAGAAGTATGCTGAGAGAGTATCACTGAGATCCTCATTATAATAATTAAGCCAAGAACGTGACTCTGTTTTTTTCTTTCCTGCACTGAGATCCTTATTGTTACAGCTATGCCGAGACTGTCCCCACCGAGAAGGTTACACTGTAATTACATACTGTAATCATCACTGAGATTTCAGAAGTATTCGAGATCCTGTACTCACTATACCCACCAAAAATTACAATGAATCTGAGTTCCTGTACCCTACTGTACCCATCCGAAATCTTGTACCTCTGTACTCATCCGAAGTTGCATAGATGTCCGAAATTCTCTTTCTGTGATGACCCTAGCTGCCTATAAATAGTGGTTAGCCTTGAATATAAGCCAACATGACAGTGAACTGTTGTGTCCCCTAATTTTGAGCCGACATGACTGCTTTTAATTCGATTTGCAGGTTGACATGATGAAGAGGATTGCACTTGTCATTTGGAGGGCTACTTGACATTATTTATGACTCAAATACATTAGATACATGCCCAAGAAGGGTTCTTCAACATTTTCTTTGACTCTTTGACTTTCCTACAACACTTCAACACGTGCTAGACTTATGCAATGAGCAAGAAACTCATTTTTACAGTTTACAAAAATAATATTTCTTTTCTTTTACAAGTATAAAGATCAAAATTAGATTTATGAAGACCAAACCCAGTTACACTTTCATCAACACTCCCTCTTAACTAGGGAGGTATTTATAATGGTACTTGGTCATTCTCAATCTAAAGAATTTCTCATAAGAAGAATTAGATTGATAACCCATTTGTATAGCATCATAGTAACCAACATTGTTTCCACAACAAGGTCTTGACTGATAGCTCTATTTCTCATTAGATCTGAGCACAATGTTGGCGAGACCAATGACTATTGACACCTTCATCGTTGTCTCTCAAGGTACATACCCACCCTGCTGTTCACTGATTATGACCTTCTAGGACTATTCTTATCTTGGGTTCCTAGTCCTCAAAGAATATCGGTCCTCTTGCCTACTCTTGTCTTGGATGCCCCACACATCCTCAAAGAGCATCGAATGCTAGATGATTACCCAATCCCCCGTTTTTTCTTCCAAAGTAAAGACAAGAATGTTGTGTCTATCTCTCTCTCTCAACTGGGAAAGATATGCCCATTCCTTGAAGGAATGTACCCAAGCTCCCTCTGATCAGGAACTTGCCCAAGCTCCCTTTTAATTGGGAACTTGCCAGAGCCCCCTCTTAGCTAGGGACTCTTCTACACATCGACAACTTTTTCTTCGTAGGTCCTTCAGCTGCTTGATCAACTTCTCTCCTTGATGTCATGAAATTCTATTGAGCTTCTTCCTTGTAGGGCAATAGCCATCAATCACTTTCCTCCTTAGTTTGTCATGTCATTCCTTTCTTCATGGAAAGTGGCCTTCTTCATATCTGGAACCTTCGTCATATGACTACTTGTTTCTCATCATGCTTCTTCCATCCACCACATGAATGCTAGTTGTACTTGTAAGTATCCTTGCATGAACTTATCCAGATATTATTCAAGAAATCAAAACATAATATTAAATCAAATCATACCTTACGAGATGGCTCTTCATCATGACATCTTTCTGTAGGTATCAACATCCTACATACATGTTGACACATCTCCCAAAGATATCCATTGTCAAGGGTCTTCATCTTTTTCCATCAGAGTCTTCATATCTTTTCGGGAGATTTCCTAGTTAAGTCTTCTTGGTCTTTTGGATGTTGATCACCTTCATCAGGGTTTTTTATCTCACGATATCTTTCTTCTCCACACATTCCATTCCCAGGTGCTTTCAATTAGAGTTTCTTAATTGTAGTTATATTATGTTGATTTCATCTTAGTGTGTCTTATGCCTTCCCGCATCCTTTCAGAGGAGATCATCCTGTTTCTCTTGATCATGCTTCTTAAGCTAGAACTAATGATCCATGTTACCTACAACCATACAACATGAGATTATAAATTTAAACACAAGCATACATACCTTATTTCATCTTTAGGTCATCTAGGATTCCTTCAACAGCTTCCTTGATTGAAGTGTCTTCAACCTCTTGATCTACTTCTCCTCTTATGTCACCATAACATCATTCACGAATTCCACAAGTTGGAGTTTCAGATGAAACACTTGCTTCCTCTCTAGATTAGTGAACCCTCTGATGAAGATTCCATTAGAGAATCTTTAGGATCTTGTATGTCCCCATTTGGTAGATATTTCTTGATGTATGATGAGCCTTGTCCTAGATGACTTCTTTCTTTCCTTCCATGTCCAATGAGGTTCCCAAGGGATATATCTTTCATGTTTGATGACCATGGATTTTGTTCTTCATGATTCCCATGGTGATGTCACGAGTTCTTGTTTCTAATGCTTTCATGATGCCATGATGCATCTTATTATCTTGGTCATATCTATAACACAATATTTAGGAGCTTATGATAGGACCCTTTTGTGAGGGATACCATCTTACTCATAGTAGATTTTTGTTACTCCCTCTTTCCATGGCCCTTTTTCTTCAACTTCCTCCATCTTTCCAGTGATATGAGCTTCTTTCCATAGCATTGAATCTTAGCTATACTATTTTGTCTTGCTTGAGGACCAAACTTGCCTCTCCTTTCTGCACATGTTTGAGTTCTTTTATCCTTCAATACTTTTTCCATCAACTTGTCTTTCTCTATTTAGCATGGAGACCACAAGTTGTCAAATGAGGTAACTTTCTTATCCCATGGATATTTGTTACCTTGATTGTTAGTGCAGTATGAATCAATGATGATTATCTTCCTTCCTAGATATTGTAGATGGGACCTTATGAAGATATCCTACATCCTTTGATACCCTTTACTTTTATGTAGATTAGATTTCATGTGACCTTCTTCATTGCACCTTTAGAGAATGAGTTTATCATATACATCTTTTTGATGTCTCCAATATTGCTATATGAGGGGATCTTTCATAAGTATCCCTTTCCATGAATTCGGAGGAGACCTTTTGATATGTTCAATGACTTCAACTACTTAGAGGAATATGTCTATCCTCCTTCCTCATGCAATGAATTTCAATGACCCATCCAATTTATAGACTTCCTTACAAAACATGAAGTCAAATTGACTAAGGAATTAAAGATACTTACTTGACATGTGAAGATGAAATCTTCACCTTGATTGCTTTGATGATGGTTGATGAAGATATATTAGAGCTTATTATTAGATGATCTAAATGAGAGAGCCTTTCCTCAATAGAAAAGGTTGCTCCTTTTGATGAGGATGATTTGCTGCTTCCTCGGATGATTTTCTTCTAGGGCAAGGAGATGATCCTTGCTTGCTTTATAGCCTTGGAGATAATGACAATACCTTCTTGCCTTTAATATGTTTTGCCTTCTTTTGTAGCGTTGATCAGGACTGCTTCTAGGGTTTCGACCTTCTCCAAGATGATATAATCTTCGATTTTGAGGTCCGTTGAGCTATCTTACTTTGTGGACAACTTGATGAGGGTCTTGGTGGCCTTTTGATGATGACTATGGAGATAAAAGCTCTTGCTGTTGTAGACTATCTCTTTGATTATGTAGACAAAAACCTTTGTTGTTGTAGACTGCTATTATAGACTGATCCTTTAATTTTGACAAAGCCCTTCAACTTGCTTTGATGCCCTTCTTGAAGCTAATCCTTGAGTGCCTCTTTTTGCTTCCCTTCCTTTGACTTCAGCAGCTTAGCTCTGATTCCATGTTGAAGAATCTAGGGAAAATCAAGTTTAATATGATTCTTCTCATCATGATAACTATTTGTGAGGTATTTTAACTTTTCTTCTTAGCTAAATGTTCACTTGTTATTATTATAGTGTGTCTTCTTAGTTCATCAAATAGCTACCAAAACAAAAGAGACAAGAACACAAGATCTTGGCTTTTTGCTTGGGCCAAAACCTCTCACTCTTTGAGAGGAAAACCCGCACAAAATTCTTCTTATATAGATTCCAATTGACGAATACCAAGACCATGACCCTTGACCTATTAGGTCACTCCAAGACCAAGAGACCAATCCTCTTCTTTGTCACTGCTGAGTTCATCATTATCACTGCTGCTTCACTGAGGCCTTCATTATTGCTGCACTATCATGGTCATCACTGAGATCACTACTGTTGCAACATTGCTACATCTTCATAGAGATCATAACAACGAGATCTTACACTAAGACATGTACATATAAGAGTGTTGCATCTAGATGATCTTCCATCAAGATCATGATTATATTTAGAAGTACACTGAGATAGTAGATATCCTTATCACAAATATACCGAGACATATGACAACATCTAGAAGTATGCTGAGAGAGTATCATTGAGATCCTCATCATAATAATTAAGCTAAGAACGTGACTGCGTTTTTCTTTCTTTCCCGCACTGAGATCCTTATTGTTACAGCTATGCCAAGACTGGCACCATCGAGAAGGTTACACTATAATTACATTCTGTAATCACCACCGAGATTTCAAATGCATCTGAGATCCTGTACTCACTGTACCCATCGAAAATTACACTGAATTCGAGTTCCTGTACCCTATTGTACCCATCCGAAATCCTGTAACTTTGTACTCATCCGAAGTTGCAAAGATGTTTGAAATTCTGTCTTTTTGTGATGACACTAGCTGCCTATAAATAATGGTTAGCGTTGAATATAAGCCGACATTACAATGAACTGTTGTGTCTCCTAATTTTGAGCTGACATGACTGCTTTTAATTCGATTTGCAGGCCGACATGATGAAGAGGATTGTGCTTGTCATTTGTAGGGCTACTTGACATTGTTTATGATTCAAATACATTAGATACATGCCCAAGAAGGGTTCTTCAACATTTTCTTTGACTCTTTGACTTTCCTATAGCACTTGAACACGTGCTAGACCTATGCAATGAGCAAGAAACTCATTTTTACAATTTACAAAAATAATATTTGTTTTCTTTTACAAGGACAAAGATCAAAATTACATTTATGAAGGCCGAACCTAGTTATGCTTTCTTCAACAGCTATGGGGGGTGGTCCCTAAATGGTTCTAGGAGAGATGTTGAAGTGAAAGTGGATTATTTTTAAGAATTATGAATAAATATGATATGAGCAATAAAAATCATTAACATGATTAAACCATAAAACCAGTGCCTTAAGACAAATTGCTCAGCAGGAATAAAAGATACATTTGCTCAACACAAATGTAGAATGCTTCCAACAATGAAAGCAAAACAATCTTGAAACGGAAACAGATGTTAGCACGATAATCAATACAAGTTATAAAATACTTTCAAAATATAATCAATGCCTAAATCAAAACATATAGAGATATCTTACAAAAGGAAAAACAATTAGTGTTCTACTTGCAAAAGGAAAATGAAACAATGCTTGACAACATAAAATATTCAATAATGACAAGTAGAATGAACAATTGCAAGTAAAACCATAAGATGTATTAGCATGAGATGCACTTATACTAGATTTGAATGAAATTAGTCAAGGTTATTTTTAATCTAAAATGCCTAATCTAAGTGGGAAGTTCTCCTCTTGAGTTCTTACCAAAGGGTAAAAATTGGGGGGACTGTAAGAGGAGGGGGCAAGGGCATAAAGGTGTCATTAACGATACTCGTACCCTGAGTCTTACGAACCAACATGTTCTTTCATTCCTACAAGGGAACAAGCCACCTTCATAACTGCAGGGTCACAACACTTTTACCTTACTTCGTACCAGATGGAAGAACTTTCCAAGAAAGTCTTTTTTTCTATACTTTCTATCAACCAAGGTTATGGTTGGAGGTTAATTTTAGTGAAGTTTGGAATCTTTCCTATACTAAAATGCCTAGATGAGAATGCAAATTGTGTTAATTCTTCAATTAAAATATACTTACATGCAAATGCTTCATAAACGGAAAATGAGATAACTTGTAAAACTTTGAGAATTTAACATATAAATAAACTCATATGTGCTTGCATGGAAAATAAGTAAATGAAGTAGATTGTTTTAAAGCTACAATTGTTCCAATAGAATTGCTTCAAAGCTACCAATGCGTATAATAAAAAAATGAAACATGTGCTTGAAGGAATAATCAAAACTTGCCACAATTTTGAATGCTTGCACATAATATAAAATTTATTCAAAATTTACAAGTTGAAGCTTATGCACGTGAGAGATTTAAAATTAGGAAAAAATGCATGTTGATTGGAATGAGTTAATTCTTAAGCATGAAATTAAGTGTTTAGAAGT
Source organism: Pinus taeda (assembly GCA_000404065.3). Taxonomy (NCBI): domain Eukaryota; kingdom Viridiplantae; phylum Streptophyta; class Pinopsida; order Pinales; family Pinaceae; genus Pinus; species Pinus taeda. The sequence goes on along the minus strand of APFE030098879.1, from coordinate 39,520 downwards.
TAAGAAAACTGGAAGCAAAAAATCAGTCAAACCATAAGAATTCCCTATTCAAATGAGGAAGGGGGATGCCATGGAAAAAATCCCAAGCTCCCTCAAAACATAAATTTTATTTTATTAGTGCTTGAGATGGGTTAAAATGCCTCTAAAGAGCTGCCCACAATATGAGAGAGATCTTTACAAAGTGCAGAAAGTTAACAAGGCTAGACACTCTCTCAAGAATATACAACAACAAGCTACAAGGCTCAAAAGGCCCTTCAAAAGATAGTTGCTCCCAAAATCGCTCTTGACTTGAAACCTTTTGAAAATTGTCACTCCCCACTCCCACTTCCGCTCCTGCTTCCAAGCAGCCTTGGTTACCAGTGGCTAACGACCCATATTTCTTGTTGTAGTTAACTACATAGTAAATCCTGAGTAGCTTACTATGGCATATTAAAATTTTAATATATTGATGATTATTACCAAGTAATCATTACTATATAGTATATATGAACCATTAACCACAACTCTGTAGCTTTTAACAAACCTAATGGTCTACCAATGTTTATCAATGGAAGGGGACCCATTCCATCCATGGATCTTTGTCACACAAACTATAAACACATGTTCACACACATAATTAAATATCAATGGCATTGAACAACCAAGAGAGAGGATTAAAGGGTTGACCTTGGCGAACTTGCCTGGATAGATAGACATAACATATTGTTGTTTGGATTCATATCTAACTAATTGATGTTGGAAGGCTTTACTTTTTTGCTTCTTGCTGTTTCAGGGCGGAGGAGGTTGGTTTTCTGATCCCTACTGATGTGCAGATGCAGGCACTTCCAGTTCTACTCTCTGGATTGGACTGTATCCTACATGCTCAGGTGGTTAATTCTTCTTGATATTCAAGCTTTAAAGTGCCTTTCAGTGTACTTTTAAAGTTTTTCATATATGGATATCTGTAAAACTATTGGATCTCTACATTGTTATGATCAGCTATAATCACCAGGTGATATTTTTTATTTTCCAAAATGCTGATTTTAATGGGTGAGTGGGGCAACATTGAAATAAACAATAAAATTTTTCTTTTCAATTGAAATAAACAATAAATTAGCTTTTGGTTCCCAGATCAAAGATGAACTGAAATATATGCAACTCAATTGATTTGTTCTCTTTTGATTAAATGCTTCCTTTAAGTATGAAATTGATTTAGAAGATGAGGACAGAGGATCATTCAAGATACTCTTCTAAATCTCATTCCGTCCCTTCTCTAACTTTGACTATAACCTCACTTTCACAAAGAAATTACTTTAAAACTAAAGAACTATGGAATACATATCCCCAAGAAACCAACTAGGAACTTCCCCTCATTTCAAGGGTGTTAGTTAGGGTAAACTGAATTTGTCAGATACTTGAGGCTTTGCAACAAGGGGCTCCAACAACATACTCATTAAGAGCTAAACATGTGACTTGTTGGAGTTGAACTTGGGTGGGGAGGATAACAATCATTTCTCCCAACCACACCAGCTAGACGCAATTGACTATATAAAGAAGTTACTTAAGAAGTGGCCAACTTTTATGAAATAAAATAAAATCCCTTTTATGATGAATTTGATTTATAAATTAAAGTTGTATGCAAAAATTGACTTAAAAAAATAACATTTTAGTTATGTTATAGTAAGTCACTTATAATTTAAGTGAAATGCACTTTACAATAAAGTAATGTGAGTTGCATGAACTGTTTTAAAAAGTAACTTAATGAAAAGGAGGACTTGAACTCAAGGCCTCTTATTTAATAAAGTAACTTTCAACCAATTGAGCTAATGCAAAATATATAGCAAATGTTATGCAGGAGAATTTTTTTGTTGTTATTAAATTCATCGCCTTGAAGTGCGTGCTTACTCACAAAACCCTTGTTTTTGCCGGCCAAAAGCTTCAACTTAACTGCATGCCATGCACAAACGAAAATTAGTAGAAATTCTTTTCAAAATTTTACAACACGAGGTTAGATCTCTCCTAGCTTTCTTGGAAAGTGAAAGTTTTTTTTTTCTGTTTCTGGTTTGCTAAGATTACAGAGAGCACAAAGCAAAGAGCTATGCACAAAAGAAAACACTGATTTCTTTTTTATTTGCTGAGATCGTACAATGTGCTTGACATATAGCATATGCGGACTGGAAAGAGTAGCAAACTGGGATTATAAATAGAAAAACTAAAATATTAACCAAGTATAAAAAAATTTAAAAGGCCTAATGAAATTTTGTACCTTCAGATTTGACAATAAAGGTCGTAGTTTGGGAAAACAGAAACCTTTTTGGTGAAATGAAAAGTGTTTCCAATTGGTTGTAGCACTTTGAACACAAATGGAATAACCTGCTTAGCCCAAAAATGCACATAAATAGGAGGACCAAGAAATATTTTAATGCATGCTGCGACACAGGTTCAAGATCTCAATGAACAATGGGAGTGGGTCTCTGTGCATACTTTGATACCATGTTCAACAAAACAGGGTATTTCCACCTAGGTTAAACACCTTAAGCAATTGCTCACATAACTAGATCAAAGATCAGAACACTAGTGTTTTATGTGGTTAAAACCCTCAAAGAGGGGAATGATCCATGGCCGCAACTAACATGGTCTCTTGAGGCAAAATATTAATGCAAAAGAAAATCTTGTACGTAAGAGTTTTTCACAAATGTTCTTCATCAAATGACCCTCCATGGACGACCAATCGAGTGTCAAGAACATATCAATATAGTCATTAGCATTGAGAAGAATATGAAGTGTTGGATCATTTGATGTCTAGAACATATCATGACCTTTAGATTAAATAACTACAAATGCATACTAAAGGAACACCTTACCTAAAAGCATATTATACCAAGTTGATCTTCATGAGCTCCTAAATGTCTAAACATTCTAATGCAAGCATCTTGAGAATAGAAACAAAGATGGTGCTGGAAATACTGAGAGGGGGGTGAATCAATATTTTCTTCCAATTATTATTATTACCAATTAAATTCTTCACAATTTAATCAGAGAAATGTACAAGTATAATTTTATTGAGTATAAAAGAATACTTACAATGTATGATGATTATTCCCAAGCACCAACTTGGTTTTTGATGAGGTTCCGACCTCTAGGGCTTCGACCGTATCTCATCCAAGGCACCTACCTTGAGTTTAGGAGCACCAATTCCAAGGACACCAATCCTTTTTAATAAAGAATGTAGATGGAACATACTTGGATGTCATTGATATACTTCTTCACTGTACAATCAATTCCAAGATTGCTTATGTTGTTTTCTCTGTTCAATTTCTTTGCATTACTGTGTTGACTTCAATTTCAAGGTCATGTTGCTTCACTGTGTTTCCTTCATTACTGTGCTTCACTTTGTTCTTCAAGGCAACTATACAATTTTTTTTTTGCAATTCTACTATGCCACTGTCCAAGTGACACTACAGTCTAGCCCTTACAATTCTAAGGGGATGATGTAACAATGTTAGTGATGAAACAATCTTGTTCTGTGCATTGTGGTGATGAAGCAACTCTGTAGAGACTATCCAATTACTGTCTAAACAATTCTGCCACAGTCCGAGGTTGCAAACCCTGCCACAGTCCGAGGTTGCAGACCCTGTCATAGTCTGAGGTTGTAGACCCTGCCACAGTCCGAGGTTGCAGATGCAGTCCAGGCCCTTAATCCGCAGTAGCACGCTGTTTCCGTCCCCAATCTTTGAGTTCACGAGTTGTGAACTCCTTTTTCCTTGTTGTCCTTGTGTCTCGGATCTCCTGTATGATCTTCACCGTATGCGTGGTAAAAATCAGAGGTCTAACCTCTTATATATACATCTATTCGTCCTCACAACGAACAACCACGTCTACAGCAAGCCGACATGAGTTATGGGGGTAAGGTCGGCTCAATAACCAGAACTAATTTCATTATTTAAAAAAAAATTCATATCTCTTAGAATATTTGGAGTTTCGGGGCATGTGATAGCTCATTAGAAAGCTAAAAATATGCTTTAAAATATGGCATAGGTATCATGTTCAGATGCTGCCTCTAAAGAGTGAGAAATAAGGTTTTATGAGGCTGGTCAATAGATGGTGCAGAAAAATAGAGGATAGTGGAAATTCTTCATGAATGGGCTTCATGTCATGAAGGGAATCTTTCATCATTAGGATCATCAAGTGTGGTCATCAAGGTGATCATCTTGTCTTCACCAAGTGTGGTCATTCATCACGGTGCATGGTTGACACTTCTTTAATGTAGGGACACCATTATGTCCTTGATTGCCTTCTTCATCTCCTTGTCTCCTTCAACATTATTGGAGGTTTGTCATGACATCATCAAATCATCATTGAAGGTAGGGCATGTCATCATGTTTATGTCATATAGGAAATCTTCCAACTGTAGTCCTTTTCTAGCATCTTCAAGAATATTTGCCATCCAGTCATTGCTATATCAATGATCAACTATTGACATCAATGACAACCTAGATTAACAGATGGAGGCCTAGAAGTAAGTGAAAATTGGGCTTCGATATTCAATCAACAAAGGAACCTGCAAATAGAGAATTATGTTGATATTGCACAAGGTTAGGATTTGGTTATCCCACAATGTGTGTTTGAACTTTGAAGTTGATGTGATTTTATGTTTTAGGATAAATTTATATATATCGAATGGATGGCTTGTTTGTCAAAACCATCTCATTGTTTTGATGATGAATTTGTTAATTCTTAGGGCTAGATTGTTCTTTGCTATAGATAATTGCATTTTCAAGCTTATCAACATTTTCATATAACTTTTACCCCATACAATCATATCATCATTAGGAACTATGTAGAGAGAACAATAACATCACACAACATCAGAACAATAAAGGAAACAATAGAAGAAAAATATGCACAAAAGAGACTCCGGGATTTAGGTCAGAGACCAGGGCAAAACCCCACAAGGGGGAAAACCCAATCAGATTCTTCTACTATTAGATATTCATCAAATGTTCAGCTGGGATACAAAGTACATAGAGTATGAGGCACATCTTTTAATATTCAATACATAAGGCCTCTAGTAGACACATATATCATTGTCACAAGTAACTTCTGTCAAGTATTTCTGACACCATCAACATAAGAGAACCGTATACATAAGAGCACAACATGTATTATTGTCATAGGAGCTCTGCCAAACATCACTTTTATCCCTGCCACCATAAGAGACACTGTCATCAACACTGTCATATGCAAATCTATCACTGCCCCATTTGTCATATATATTACACTGTCATATATTAATAGGTCATTTCCAAGTCAAGGATACTGTTACAACTGTCACTATCAAGGAGACACTGTCACATAGTCACAAAGGCACTGTCTCATTGTCATATAGATCATCGAGTCGCTGACATTAAGGTCATTACCTTACTGTAAGCAAGGTCATTGTTACACTGTCACAATGTCACTGTATTGTCAAGGTTATTAGATGTCGCTGACATATAAAACATTGTTGTGCATCTAAGTCACTGTAGTTATATTGTCATGTAATTTGATGCATAGAAGTCTTCCCACAGTAAGTCTAGCGATGCCCAACGATGTCATTGTGAGTCCAAGCAATGTTACTGTGAGTCTAGCATTGTCCAATGATGTCACATATAGTGGTGCGATGCCACTGTGCGAACCAGAAAGCAATCCATTGTATAATGTTGAACGATGTCACAGATATGATGCGACGTATACTGATGCAATGCCACAGTGTGAGCCAAAAAACGATCCACTGTATAATGTTGAGTGATGTGACAGATATGATGCCATGTATAGTGATGTGATGCCACAGTGCGAGCTAGAAAGCGATCCACTATATAATGTTTATCGATGTCACAGATATGATGCCATGTATAGTGATGCGATGCCACAGTGCGAGCCAAAAAGCGGTCCACTGTATAATGTTGAGCGATGTCATAATTATGATTCCACATATAATGATGTGATGCCATAATGCGAGCCAGAAAGCGATCCACTATATAATGCATGTGAGTTATTAATAGTTGCCATAGTATGGAAGAACGAGCCACATAGAAATGTAAACAGGCCACTGTAATGTGGGCCACAACAAGTTATAATGGAATGCGAGCCTCTATTGAGTATAGCGAACCATAAGAGTATGTGTGCCTTTGTTGAGCCATAAAGAATAGATTCGAGCCACACAGATAGGAAAGCGAAGCACAAAGAGGTATACAAACCACTAAAGCCCGAGCTGAACTGATTCGAATGGGAGGATAGATGCCCTTTTTATAGTTGATCTATAATATGAAGGGACACGTCCCTTGGGGCAAGTCGGCCTCATCTTTTGGAGGGAATTTCGACTTTGCTCTAGAATAATATTAAATATAAATTTTCCATGTGCCTTAATGAGAGCTTGCCCCAAATTGATTTGCCATATTAATTAATAATAATATTTTCCTCTATCCAATTCGAATTCTTCTTTGGGGGAAGATGGGACTTCCTTTGGGGCTGTAGGGTTTCCCCTTTGAGGAAATTCATCCCAAAGCTGCCCAAATTTCAATAGAATTGTGATAAAAGTTTAGCCTCAAGGGTTAGCTCACTTGGTCGAGTCCTCGTCGTTAAAGCACCTTTGCTATTGAGAGGTCATAGGTTCAATTATCCCGACACTTCGGGTTAGGCTCTGTAGTTGAGCCGACAAAAAGTGATCCCTTTGGGTGGACCTACCAGGTACAAATATTTCATGGGGAATTGTGATAAAAGTTTGGAACACTGACAAGAATAATGGATACTACAGAAGTTTCAAAAGATTCACAATGGACCTATCTATGAGTTAATCAAATAATGAATATAAAGTATAAGGTAGAGTTTGATCAAAACAAATGACTAATCAAAGATAAATACAACTATGATGTGGTAGCAAAATGGGTTAGACAATGTAATGTTAATTTAATGTAAGTGTTAAAGTGATGTTATAAAGTTAGAAATAAAGTTATATTTAGTATTAACACATGGCATTTTAGCATTATTGTAACGAAGAGATTAGGTGAGTCGTTCCTAATGAGAGTAACAAAACTTGCTTGATATATGGAGTGTGAATATGGTTACCAAATTCACTTTGCATAAGTAGATGTCAAGGTTATTGCAATAATGCGAAAGCACATTATGATTTGCTAGACCTTTTGTTCTATCTATGGAGACATTGAGGGTTTCATAGAGTTTATCACCTTTTACACATTGAGTTCTATCAGATTTGGAGGGCTTAATATTTTAGCAGTTCTCCTATTTTCTAGGGGCTAGAGTTCTAGGGATTGCATGTTAGATTAAGTTATTTATTCTTGGTCCTTGTGAGTTCATGGTTCTAATGAACTATTTGTGGGTGACATGTAAGGTGTTTCATGAAATTGTTATTTTTAGTAGTTAGAGTTATAGGGCTTGCATGTTGAATTAGATCACATACATGTGTTTCTTGTATGGAGATGGATCTAACAGGGCTAATTTCATTGCTGTGTGAGCAAACATTATTTTTAGCAATGTTGATTTTTAGACATGCTATTTATAATAAGTGTTGGCATAGAAATGAACTCCATATTTTGAGACTTGTATTTTTTAGGAGGTGGAAGTACTATTTTTATCATGTCTATACTTAGCAAGTCTATATTTGGTAGTTGTAGAGGCAACATGATGGTTCCATTGGTAGTTTTTTTATTTGTTGTTGAGTTGTAGTTTAGATAGATGATGGGTGGTTTTGTCGTCAATAGGTAGTAGATGTATCATAATAATGATAATAACCTAATTTTAAGGTCACAACCAAGCTAGAAAACAAATTAGTGTATTAGACCCCCTCGTTTGTAGGACAAGGGACTTGCCTCTGCGCAACGATTTCACTGCTAAAGTCTATAGAGGTGTACATACTCCACCCCCCTTTCGATTTGAACCTGTGAACACATGGATTGCTATTTTCAAGTTGAGTATTGACTTAGGATAAATTTTCTAAGAGTAATTAGGGCGCATGTGTTGAGGGAGTTTTTCATGTACACATATATACCTAAAATACTATTCTTGGCCTAAAGAGGGAGTGCTCCACCTAAAGAAGGTTTGTTGCTATATTTAAAGAACTTTTCCACTTTACAAAATCCTATCTGCCATGCTAATTATGACTAGGAGACTTGCTATTAGATGCCTTTATTCCTAGACCATGTATTTGCTTATTTTTAAAAGACTCCCATTTAGAGATTTTTCCCACTTCTATTCTTGGCTATGCATGCAATATACCTTTAATGGATAATTTATTAGACCTTTACTTTTGGCATGCATATAATTATTTGCAAGGAGAAAAGGTAGAATTCATGGAGGAGTGCTTTAGTGAGGCACTTTTAGCTTGTTTTGTAATTATTAATGGAAATCAATGGTTTTAGAAGACGTAGATATAGAGAGGCTTGATAAATAGTCAAGCATCTTGAGAATATAAACAAAGATGGAGGTCTAGAACTAAGTGAAAATTAGGCTTCATATTAGATCAACAAAAGAACCTACAAATAGAGCATCACACAACCATTACACAAAGTTAGGATTTGGTTATCCCACAAAGTGTGTTTGAAGTCGACATGAGTTGCAAGTTTAGGAAACATTGCTATGCATAATATTGATGGATTCTCTCTCAAAACTAACTTATTATTTTGATGATGAATCATGATAAAAGTTCGGCGTAATAACAAGAAAATTGGACATTGTAGAAGTTACAGAAGAATCATAATGAACCTATCTATTAATTAATCAAATGATGAATACAAATTATAAGGTAGAGTTTGATCAAAACGAACGACCAATCAAAGATAAATACAATTGCAAAGGGGTAACAAAATGCGTTAAACATTGTAATGTTAATTTAATATAGTGTATAAAGTTAGAATATAAAGTTATATGTAGTATTAAGACATGGCATGTTGTCATTATTGTAGGAAAGATATTAGGTGAGTAGTTCTTGTTACCCACCAAAAGTGGGTGACCCCTAGGAGAAACTTTTCTCCTATTCATCTCTATTGAAATTTGGCAGCTCAGGGAGAAATTCCCTCCTTAGGGAAGCCCTTCTCAGCCTAAGGACATCCATCTAACCTTTGGAAGAATTTAATTTGCACATGGGAAAATTATTATTTTAATGTGGAACCTTGTCATCACAAAAGGTACATGTCGGTTTGGAGGAGGAAATTCGACCCCCAAGACCATATATAAATAGAAATCATTCGGCACCACTTGGAGGCATCATCTCCCATTCATTTCATCTTCTATTGGTTCAATTAGCTCTAAAAACTGCAGGACCGAGTTCACACGTGCGGAGGAGAGAGAGGCACTTCTGTTGACCAGTGTTGACTTAGAAGAGTTTGACTTTGGTTGACTTGTTTTTGGATCTGTTTTGGGAGGATGAACTGACTGGCACTTTGACCAAAGTTTTGTGAGCATTTTGACTACCTTTGACTGCAGATTTGAGCAGGCTTTGACTGCGGAATTTCTCTCTCCTTTGATCGAGAATTTTGTCACTATTTTGACTGGGTTTGACAGAGCAGAAGAGGCCGTATTGTTTGAATGTTGACCAAATTGTTTGGGAGCTGATTTGACCGTTGACCAAGTCTAGTTAGGGCTGCATTCACTGCTATTGACTTTGACAAGAAATTGCAGATTTGAAATTTGACCAGATTTGACTTTTATGCTTTGATTTGACTGGATATTAGATTATTGTTCGGGATAGTCAAGGCTTTGAACTTTCACTGATTGTTGATATACTTGGACTATGTATCTCTCTGTTGAACATTTGATGACAATCTAATAGAAGAAGAATTTGGAAAGGGTTTTCCCCCTTGTGGGGTTTTTCCCTAGTCTTTGACCAAATCTCTATGTCTCTATTGTTCTTGGTTGTCTTCTATTGTGATGAATTAGATATAATTCTATAGTGATGAATTAAATATAGAAAAACTATGGCTGAAGCAAGAAAATTGATAGCTTGTAGATTGAATGTAAAAATACACACAGGTATTTAATATAATAATTTATTAATATATATAAAATGTATAAGATGATTTGAATGTACAATGAGGCCCTGCTTTTATGCCTCAGCAGGTGACCTTTCGTGAATGGACATGTCTTTTAGACATGCCTTTTCACTTAATTTAATGACTATTTAGCCTATTTAATATTTGCATTAATTTTATTTATGTCAATTGTTATGAATTATATTCATAACATTGAACCATTCTCCTTTATCTTTCATTTTCATCCTTTTACATAAATTTTTAACATTACCATGAAATGACTCAGGATGTTTGAGAGTGGTTTCGACCTCATTGGATTTCATATGGAGAAAGTAGAATTTTAGATCTCACTCAAAATCCAACAGACTTATCATTTTTTCAATATTTCAAGATTGGGGGGATTGCAATGTTTGCATTGAATTTTGTCATGTACTAGGGTATGGAACTTGTATTTAATCAAGAGCACCAAGCCCTCTATGCAGGGGAGAATGCCGATAATCAAGAGCACCTAAGGTACTAGGGTATGGAACTTGTATTTAATTAGGAGCACCAAGGTCGTTTGACTATGCAGGAGGAGACTCCCAATAAAGAACGAGACAAGAAATTAGAAATTTCTTGTGGCAAGAGGGTCGAGCAGTAGGTAATAGATTTACTTGTTTTTTCTAGTTTCTAGTACTTTTTATAACTATTGACTCTTTCATATTTATTATGGTATTTTTTGTAAACAATATATGACAATTTTAGTTTGAAGTTTGAAGTTGGCATTTATAACTCATTGGTAATGAATTATGAATATGATGCTTTGTGAAAGTTGAAAGTTGAAACATCTCATTTCATGTTAGAAATTCTTTGTTATCATTTGTTTTCTTGGTAATGGTAATGGTTACAAGTACAAATTACAACTTTTGTGATCAATGATGATAACTGTTATATATCGAATTATGAAAGCTTGAAACTTTAAGATTGATGAATCATGAGACTCGATATGTTGTATGTTACTAACTTGTGGACGTGGTTGATGAAGATTATAACTTCTAGATGATTGATGTTATATGGTTCAATCCATGTTTTTATGCTTTTTTATATCTAATTCATTGTTCTAGATGCTTTTGTTTACATATATGCATCAAAATATATAAAAATATATATTGTATAAAAATTTGCTCCCGCTTCGCTCCCAAACCGGGAGCTTTTGAAAATGTCGCTCCCCTCTCCCGCTTTTTCTCCCGCTCCCTGCTTCCGCTCCCGCCCCCAAGTAACCTTGATTGACACCCACATGTGATGCGTTGAGAGTTACAAGACTCCGAGAAGTTGTAGAGCATTATTCACAACCATGGGCACCTTCAACACCCACAATGTTCTTGCATTTTCTTTATTATAGATGGCATGACGCACCTAGGCTAGCATGCCCCTAGTCGGCTTATTAGTGGTCACATGGTTTGGCAATTGATCCAAGGTCCATATGAGGCTTGTCTCATGCTTTTAGACATGGGAGGGCCAACATCATCTTCAATGCCCTCAATGTTGGAGCAGAGTCAAGCTTATTCACCACTTGGAGACCCATGAGACCTAGCTTTGTGCCCTGAACCCACATTTGGGTCTACAGGATGATTTTCATAGAGATCTAAGGGCCAAACCCTAGATTATGATTTTAGAGGCCCTCTGCATTTGTCATGGCACTTGAGGAGCCCAATGCAGGCCTTACAAGAGTAATTCACTAGCATGATATCATCATTTTGTTCACTTCGACTCACTTGTGTGGAGATGTTTATGTCTTGATGAAAGCTACAAGGTCGGCTTGTGACCTTGCTTGTATTTTGTGCATTATTTTATTGTTTGAGGGGCTTTTTTCACCACATATAGCCATGTACAAAGGCTGTTTTTGGATGTAAAGGCTGATTTTTGAATCTTGGGTGTACATCATCATCTATAAAAGATAATTTTGGATTTTGAATCATGTAATCATCTATGGGAGTTAATATAGACAATGTCATTTATGTGTCTCATTCTTTTCTTTTTCTTGCAAGATAATGCGTTATTAACTTATTTGTAAAAATAATTCACATAAATACACATACATATATAAAATTTCTTTTTCTTGCAAGATAATGCATTATTAACTTATTGTAAAATGAAATCACATACATACACATGCATATATAAAATGAGACACATAAATGACATTTTATAAGGAAAACCCAATCTATATTAACTCTCATGGATGATTTTTAGTTTTTGTTAGTAGCTCAGATAGGTGTTCTAGTCTCTATTGATGTCTAAGAGGCTAAGGAACACAAAAGGATAATTATCTCCAAGACCTAGAAAAGGTTTCCAAAGAAAATGCCTTAATTAGATTCATTAGCCAATTATTAAATATTTTCCTAAGTCTAATCTAGAAAATCTGGTTAATTAAATTAGACTAATTGAGGTAAATTTATTTTTCTCTAGAGACTTCCGGAAAAGTCACTTGAAGGGGTCAAGATGATCTTAGCCATCGATTGTGATTAGATCATGGCTGTTGATTTGTCAACGAGAGATTATAAGAGCAAATAAATGGGTCAGTTGGAGACACATCAAGGAGTTCGAATCACCCAATTGTAGAGACAACAATGGCATAGTTTGAGCGAGGGAGACACAACAAAAGGGTTTTAGCAGAGAAGATTGGGGAGAAAATTTCTGGGGGAATTTTCTCAGTGATTTCCAATTTCTAGTGAGAAAGGAGATTGATTTCATCAGCAAAAGAAGAGACCGAGTTTAGCAGTGGGAATAACCAGTTAGCAAGTGGAAGTGATAGAGAAGCTTGTTTCAGTTGCCAGTTGTTAGAGCTATCACCCAAAGGTAGTGCGAGTTGGTCAGATGAATTGCTGGAGGTAGATTTGCTTGTAGAATAATTTTCCCGAAGGCAATGCAAATTTATAAAGAAGTGAGTGCGAGTTGCAGAGCCAATGCGAATTGCAGAGAGCCCATGCAAATTGCACAGGGAGGCCAAATACAACTGCAGAGGGAGACTTTTGGGCTTCCAGATCTATTTGGTGAAGAGAAAAAAAATTGTTAGATCTTTTGCCAGTGAGAAGCAAGCAAATTGTAATTCTCATTTTTTTTTTCTCTGAAGAATAATAATAAAACCCTCATCTATAGAACTGATTTTCCCCACACTAGGGATTTTCCAGGGACAAGCTGTCTAAAAACACTGGAGTCAATTATTTTGTGTGTGTGTGTGTATTATTTCTCAGTTCTTGTTATTATTTGTGAAAACTGCAGTATTGATTTAATCGTATTTTCCGTAATTAATTTCTGAAGACAAATAATCTCTAGTAGATAGAAGATTAAATTCCAGTTGTTGCAATTAAGGAAATTTCACATGTATTAGAGAAGATCAACGTAGAGGGTTTGCATGAGTAAATCAATGCATGGCAAAGGAAGAGGAAGCTGAGGGTTTATAACCCAGTTTATTTTCTTCAAATTTTGGGTTTCGCTATATTTCCAGATTTCTAAAGATGGCCGCAGCAGGTTTGAGAGATCATGACAAATTGGATGGAGCCTGCAACTTTTGTGCGTGGAAAGCTAAAATGCCTTTTCTATTGGACGAATATGGACTGAAGGAGTATGTGGAGAATGTTATTTTCATACCAACATATCCACAAGTAGTTGGCAACCTATAAAAAGGAGAATGCCAAAGCCAAGGGGATTATCCTTGATGGAGTCAAGGACCATATAGTCCCTCATATCGCAGAGAAGGACACAATGAAGCAAATGGGGGGTGCGATGTAAAACTGTACCATAATCCTACCAAAAATAAGAAATTGATTCTTCGAGAAAACTTTAAGACCATGAAGATACATAAGGGTGAGGACATGACTTCCTATCTTATCAGAGTTCGACTTGCAAAGATGAGTTGACTGCAGTACGTGATAAGCGAAGTGATGACGAGTTGGTATGAATAGCCCTGAATGGGTTCTCTAAGCAATGTGATGTGTTTGTCCAAGTGATTAATGAACGAGATACACTACCAAGATGGGATCACTTATGGAGTGATTTCACTCAGGAGCAGATTAGGCTTAGTTGTTGATTTTTGGTAGTATCGGATATGCTCTACGCCTCAAAATTTGCAGGTAGGCTAGGAACCATGTATTCCAGAATACCTAGAAATCGTTTTGGGAAATTCCACCCGGAGAAGGTTTTATTAAAATAATTAATTATTTTTAATGGAGGCCTAAGTCTAATCTTAGGAAATTAAAATAATTGAAGGGTATTAATTAATCTGCGGGTGAAACTTATAGAAGAAGACGAGGATCAAGCCAAAATGATCCGAGCCATTCATTAGAATCTAATCTGGGCCGTTGATTGATCAACGAGAGGATTATAAGAAGAGGCTTGATGGGCATTTGGAAGACACATCAAGTAAGAGATCAAGAGATCGATTTTTGATAGAGCAGCGAAACAATTGTCGAAGAAGTGATCGAGGTGATTTCTTGTAGTGAGGGGCAGGGATAGTTTTCAGTGGAAGATTTCCTGATTCGGGGATACATTGCAAAGAAGGTAGAGAGAGATCCAGAAGAGGCAGTGTAGGGCCAGTCTTGGCAGCGTAGGGCCACTCTGAGGCAACGCAGAGCTTGAAAGGAGATCCAAAATTTGTTGGAGAATCGAGTTCCAGAGCCAGAAGTCGGGGTGTGAGACCGAAATGGTAGAAAGTCGAAGTTCTAGAGGCAAATCGATCAGCTTGAAGGAGTGGCGCAGTTCCTAGAAGCTGTGACGCAGAGCAACGTAGTGATTGCGCAGAAATTACGTAGAGTCAGCAGTGGCTGGATCAGTACTGGATCGCCAGTGATAGTGTGAGGTATATCTCACTCATCTCGCTATCAGTCAGATTCTCTGTATTGGATATCTAGTAAGGCATCCAAAGATTTTATTAAGAAACTATTGCATAATAATACAAACCCTCAGCTGTTGCACCGATTTTCCTGCATTAGGTTTTTCCGGGGACATTGGTCCAAAAACAATGGTGTCACTTGCGTGTGTTATTTCTTTCTTGCTCAGATTCTTGTTTCTGCATATTATTTAAAGTTGTGAAGGTTGTAGTTGTATTTATTTCGATGTTTACCATATAATACTGTAAATAAATTGATTCAGTGGGAGAAATATAATCAGGTGCTGCAGTAAGTGATTCAGGGATTCTTGAATTTTCACATTAGCTTGGTTAATGGCAGTAGCAGCAACAACGACAAATCTCTGAAGGTTGAGGAGTAGGAAAATGTATCTCTAACAGGTAAAGGGAAGCAAAGAAAGGATCCAACAAGGGATCAGGCCCAAAAGGAGAAAAGAAGAAGAAAGACTTGAGTAAGATCAAGTGTTTTGGTTGCGGTCAACTAGGACACTATGTCAGCCAATGTCCTAACCGGAAGAAGGGAGATAAAAAGGGGAAGGAGGCAACAACTTCAATGAACATTGAGGATTTGTCTTCCAAATTAGAGGATGAATTCACTCTCATAGCTTGCCTCTCTAGCTTTACCTCTACAGGTGTTTGGTATATCCACAGTGGAGCGTTAGCACATATGACAGGAGTTAGAGAATATTTCTCCAGTTATAAGGAAGAGGAGATGGACTTCTAGATACAAATGGGAAACAAGACTAAATGTGCTCCAATTGGGAGAGGTACCATCCACATTCATAGGGAGTCAGACAGGGGTATTGGTGTTATAAATGTACTGCATGTGCCATGTTTAGGTATGAACCTAATTTCAATTTCTACACTACAGGACAAGGGATATGATATCTACTCTCTAGGGAAGAAGGTGTACATCAAGCACCAGAGTTGGAAGAAGGTCAAATAGATTGGGGTTCAAAGCAATAAGCTATTCAGGTTGTAGTTTGATTATCCAAAGGAATTGTTTAGCAACAATAGTGGCAAAGACTTAGGAGAGCTATGGCATAGGAGGATGGGACATCTACATCATAGAGCATTGAAATTGCTCAGGGAGACTGTGACAAGAGTTCTAGAATCGAGCATGAAACACGACGATGTGTGCAGAGGGTGTGTGCTTGGGAAATTTGCGAAAGCAACATTTCCAAGGAGTAACAGAAGAGCCACTTGTGTGCTTCAGTTAATACACTCAGATATTTGTGTCCTGTTGTCTACTAGATATCTCAGGGGTTATGAGTATTTTGTAACATACATCGATGACTTCTCCAGGAAAACCTGGATCTATTTCCTGAAGACGAAGGATGAGGTCTTCAGTCACTTCCAAGAATTTAAGGCTCTTGTGGAGAACATGACAGGTAAAAAGATCAAGGTGCTTCAAACATATAGTGGAGGTGAGTACATAGATAAGGCCTTCACGGGGTTCTGTGTGAAGGAGGGCATCGGGAGAGAGTGGATAGCTCCATACAACCCACAACAAAATGAGGTTGTAGAACGAAAGAACATAACGGTAGGTGGGCCAACAAGTGCAATATAATGTAAAAAATTTCTGTTTTCCCACCTCGGTTTTCAGTTTCTCCTTATTTCTCCCATGTAGTTAAATGCCCTTTCCCATAACCATACATTCAACAAGCTGGAAAAAATAAATTTGCTGAAAACACAAATTCTGGAAAATTTACAGAATGCTGGAAATTGCAGAAATAAAAATCAGCAGTAATAAACAACCATTAAAACACATTAAAGCACTGATATTTTTGGTCAACGTGACCCTGGAAAAACCCCCTACAACTCTTGGGGAAAACGAGTTTGAGAGCTCTTCTTTATTTCTGAAAAATGCCTTTTTACAGCAAGAAAATATTCAGCAAAAATCAGCAAGCAAACTTTTACAACTTATCTCAGCCTTGCTGAAAAACTGCCCTGCTGAAAACTTCGCTGTTGTTACTCCGCTGCTGAAACTCCGCTGCTGATACTCCGCAGCTCACTGTCCAGAAATCTCCCTTGCTCTCTTGCTCTCCTTCTCCCAATCTGCTCATGAAAGAATGAATGATCTTTCCTCCTTTTCCTCCTTTAATATAACTCCAAGTGACTTTTGGGTGATCCAAGTGACTTTTGGGTGATCTCTAAATCCAATGGCTGAAATAGATTTAGATCAATGGCTGAGATTAAATGCACATTTAAATCTCACTTCCTATTTTTTAATTCACCCACTTTAATAAAGACCCACTTAGTCATTTATTTCCAGTCACTTTTCCTTTCTAATTTT
>APFE030098879.1:0-16501 GCA_000404065.3 Pinus taeda | reverse complement strand
GTAATGTTAAAAATTTAAGTAAAAGGATGAAAATGAAAATTAAAGGAAATGTCACTTTTACTTTAAGAATTTAACATTACCATTAATTGCCAACATTGTTAGGGTTGAAACACCCTTAGTTTCCCCCCCAAACCCCTGAAACATAGTGAAAAATATGCTTTTTTAACTTTATGGTGGGCGTGCCTAAAACCGGTCGGTTTTGTCCTAAACCGGCCGGTTTTGTCCGGTTAGGGCAAAAAACTGGCGAAATGGCCTTCCCAACCGGGTTTTTTGGCCGGTTTAGACCGGCGGCCTAACCGGCCGGTTAGACCGGTAACCGGTTTTTAAAAACGGTTTTGAAAACACTGGATAGGATGCGATGTTGGAGTTGTTGGAATTTCTAAGTTTAACTTGTTAAAAATTCTTCCTGTACTATCTGATTTATTTCTTCCTACTTGTTCAATTACTTAACATGTTATTTACCATGTAAATATTGAAAATAAATACAAGTATAGTATAAACACATACATATCATCAACTGAAAGTAAACATGCACACAAGTGACACCGTTGTTTTTGGGCTAATCTCCCCGGAAAAAGCCAATGCGGGAAAACTGGTGCAACTATTCAGAAGGTTTTATTATTATGCAGTTTTAGAATGCAACCTGGGTGCCAGAAATGGCTCACCCAACAGAGAATGCCTTTGGTCGTAGTACCTCTCAGTCGGAGACAGATATTCCGCTAAATCACCGGATGAACTATCCCACAACAACAATGTAGCTTCCGCTGCTCTGCGTCACTCTGATAGAGACTACATCACCCTATCCAGCTCTCCAGCTCTCAGTCTGTCCCATGAAATTCTCCCAGCACTGCCTCTAGGCCTTGTGTCAACCTCTCTAGTATTGGAATTTCTAAGTCTAACCCGTTAGAAACCCTTCATGTACTTTCTGATTTATTTCTACCTACTTATTTTGATTAATTAACAAGTTATTTACCATGTAAATACTGAAAATAAATACAAGCACATGCTTAACATATTACAGATCATCAACTGAAGGAAACAAAACAAGCACACAAGTGACACCGTTGTTTTTGGACCAATGTCCCTGGAAAAACCCAATGCGGGAAAACCAATGCAGCTATCTGAGGGTTTTATTATTATGCAGATTCTAAATACTATCTGGGTGCAAAAACCGGCTCACCCAACAGAGAATAATCTCGGCAGTAGTACCTCTCTACTCGGAAGTAGATATTCTGGCTGAAACCCCGATAAACACTCTGACAACTTTCAGCTCCAATCTACCCCACGAAATCCCCAGCGTCAGCTTCTAGGGACTGCGTCAGCCCTTTCTGGCCCAACGTCACCCTAGCTTGCCCTGTGTCAGCATCTGTAGGCACTGCATCAGCACTTAGAGCCTCTGCGTCACCCACACGAGCTCTCTGAGGCACTGCGCAGCTCCTGGCTGCCTCTGTGTGAGCCTTGGCTGGCTCTGCGTGAACCTCTAGCTCACTCTGCGTCCCTCTCTCCTGGCTTCTGCGTTGATCCTCTCGGTACTATCTCTGCCTCTCTGCTTCTGTATTCACTACCCCTCAGCTGCAACTCTGATCACTCCTTCGATTTTCTCAGCAAGCCCAGCCCCAGAAAATCGAATTCTTGATCAACTCGGTGTATTCTCCGAGTGACCCTCAAGCCTCCTCTTATACTTTTCTCGTTGACAATTCAATAGCCGAGATTAAGTCCCTAATCAACGACTAAGATTAGATATGGCTTGATCCATGACTTCTGGACCATTCTAACTCAGTTTTATATTAATTCACATTAATATTTTATTTTCCCTAAGTTTAGACTTAGGGACTTCATTAAAAATATTAATTATTTTAATATCTCCCAAACTTTTTATTTTCTGCCCAAACCATTTCTGTGTATTGGAGATCTCATGTGCTTTAGCTTCTGCACCAATTTTCGTGGCTAGAGCACATCTGATGCTACCCCAAATCAACATCTGTCTCTACATCAGCCTCTCTGGGCTTTGCGTCAGCTTCTGGAGCCTCTGCGTCAGCCCCTAGACCCTCTGCGTCTCACACGCTAGCCCTCTCTGGCTCTGCACAACTCCTGGCTGCCTCTGCGTGGCCACTGGCGATCTTTGCATAGCCTCTAGCTGGCTCTACGCCAACCTCTCCCGCTCTGCATTGATTCTCCTGGTACTAACTCTGCCTCTCTGCTATGTATTCACTACTCCTCAGGTGCAACTTAGATTACTCACTCGATTTCCTCAGCAAACCCTGCCCATGGCCCTGCCACTGCCACTGCTAATTGCTGCACTGCAATCCAGTTACTGAGAAGGAAGTAATTGATCCACCCAACTATGACATCCCCGTTAGGCTAGAGACTCTCCCGATGCTGAAGCTCCCTCTGCCACTATGCTGCTGCAACAACTCCATGCATCTCACATCGTTGCACACCTCTTCGTGCCATCCTGCACTGGTGCAATACTCCTGTGCTTTTCGCATAGTGGCATCATGCTAGCCTCTGCGCTGTCCCTAGACTCCTGCACTGTAGCACTCTTTGCCGCTTCATTTGCATCCGTCTCTACTGACATCTGCCAGTCTTGCTACTCCTCTTCGGGGCTCCCATCGCAAAGTATAATCCAAGAGGTTGGGTACCTCGAGGATCCTGCCCCTCATTGCCTGTAGGCTGTCTGACTACAATTCAATGTCTCCCCACTTCCTCTCAAGTGGCGCGTGAGCACTCATGGCACAGTCATCATCCTCCTCGACTTCCTTCTCCACCTTTGCAGGCGCTGCATTTGAGTCAGAAGCCTCTCCCTTATTCTTCTTCCTCGGACACTGGTTCACATAGTGACCCAGTTCTCGACAATGGAAGCACTTGACCTTGGAGAGGTCCTTCTTCTTTCTTTTCTCCTGCTTTCCTGCAGATGCGAGAGCGACATCTTCTTCTTCCTCCTCCTTGATTCTGACTCCTTTTCCACTTCTCCTCGCCTTGGTTGCCCGTCTGATCTCTTCTTAACGAAGAGCCGCCCACAGTTCCTCCCAATCTGAAAGGCTCGACCTGCCTAGTATATTCTGGACAAATACCTCCCAATCCTCTGAGACTGTGTTCAATGTTGTCCTCACCATCAGTTCCTGATCCGGCGTGACCTCTATGGAAGTTAGCTGATCAAGGATCACCTTCAATCCACCGAGGATTGAAGGAAATCCCTCCTCCTTGGTCTCGATTTCCTTTATGGAAATCTCTCCTCCTTGGTCTTGGCCTGTTAGGTACTATTCTAACCACAGTACCCCACCAGCTCTGCTCCACAAATTATCCACAGCCTCCTATACCTTAGAACTTGAAGCACTGAGCCTCTAGGCTCTTAGCAATCTCGACATTGACAAAATCTGCACCTCCTAGCCACAACGTTGATCCTTCCTGACTGAGAAAGATGATCGGGCACTGTGTAGGTTAGGTCTGCTCCTCTTTGCCTTTGCGCTGATCCTCCTACTGGCTCGAACTGAAGACGCAGGCCCTCTACGTCACTCCTACCTTGTTGCTTTCTCCTAGGAACAACTTTTGTCACTCGGGACAACTGCTACTGCTCTGCTCAGCTGATGCCTTCAGTTATCTTGTGCTCTGCAACCTCGCTCTGATACCATGTTGGAATTTCTAAGTTTAACATGTTAGAAATTCTTCTTTTACTATTTGATTTATTTCTTTCTACTTGTTCAATTACTTAACAAGTTATTTACCATGTAAATACTGAAAATAAATACAAGTATAGTATCAACACATACAGATCATCAACTGAAAGTAAACAAGCACACAAGTGACACCGTTGTTTTTGGACTAATGTCCTCGGAAAAACCCAATGCGGGAAAACCAGTGCAACTACTTAAAGGGTTTTACTATTATTCAGTTTCAGAATACAACCTGGGTGCCAGAAATGGCTCACCCGATAGAGAATGCCCTCAGCAGTAGTACCTCTCAGTCGGAGACAGAAATTCCAGCTAAATCACCGGACGAATGATCCCACATTAACCATGCAACTTCTGCTGCATTGCGTCACTCTGATAGGGATTGCGTCACCCTGTCTAGCTCTCCAACTCTCAATCTGTCCCACGAAATTCTCCCAGTGCTGTCTCTAGGCCTTGCGTCAGCCTCTTTGGCCCTGCGCCAGCCTCTCTGGGCTCTGCGTCAGCTGCTGGAGCCTCTGCGTCAGCCCCTAGACCCTCTGCGTCTCACATGCTGGTCCTCTCTGGCTCTACACAACTCCTGGTTGCCTCTGCGTGGCCACTAGCTGTCTTTGCGTAGCCTCTAGTTGGCTCTGCATCAACCTCTCCCGGCTCTGAGCTGTTCCTCCTGGTACTAACTCTACCTCTCTGCTATGTATTCACTGCCCCTCAACTGCAACTCACTCGATTACTTTAGCAAACCGTGCCCCAGAAAATCGAATTCTTGATCTTTCTTAGTGTGTTCTCCAACTCACCCTCAAGCCTCCTCTTATACTTTTCTCGTTGGTCCATCAATGACCGAGATTAAATCTCTAATCAACGGCTAAGATTAGATTTGGTTTGATCCATGACTTTTGGACCATTCTAACCTAGTTTTATATTAATACCCATGAATATTTTATTTTTCCTAAGTTTAGACTTAGAAACTCCATTAAAAATACTAACTATTTTAATATCTCCCAAACCGGTTAGAATTTGTCCAAACCATTTCTGGGTCTTGGAGATCTCATGTGCTTTAGCCTCTCCACCAATTTTCATGGCTAGAGCACATCCAATGCTACCCGAAATCAACAAGAGTATAACTCCTCCATGATCAATGATGCATGGGAGGTCGTGCCTGGACCAATGGATAGTTAGTAGTTGGCTCTCGATGGATCTACAAGATCAAGTATGCTGCAGACGACAGCGTGGAGAAATATAAGACTAGGTTCGTGGCCAAGGGTATTGCATCGAAGGAAGGCATAGACTACGAGGAGACATTTTCTCCTATGGCCAGATACAGTTCTATCAGGGCAGTGATCTCATTAGCAGCAAAGATGGGATGGAAAAATCAGTAGATGGACATCAAGACAACTTTCTTGATCATGGTGATAGAAGAGGTGGTGTATATTGAACAACCAAATGAATTTGAGACACATGGGAGAGATACACATGTTTATAGGTTGAAGAGGGCACTATATTGACTCAAACAAGCTCCCAGAGCATGGCATGGTCAGATTGACAACTACTTGCAGTAGATGGGCTTCGTGAAGAGCGAGGAAGATTCCAACATATACTATTTGGTGGTGTTATCACTCTGTAATTTTCTTGACTGTGAAAGGAAAACCTAGAGGTAACATCGAACCAATCTTTCAGATCGAAAGCTAGCCCTTCCAACCCAGAGAGGGCTTTCTCTATATGACTCAACTGTCCAATGTCACTTCAACAACTGGATGTGTGCTCAGATTAGTGGGCATATCTTTGGTAGTGTAAGGGTTTAATTGAGTGGTTGGACAAAGGGAAAATCCATTGGGCATGGAATCATGATAAAGATGTCAATTAGAAGGTTTTCAAGACTGGTTGTAGAACAATTACTCTCAAAGGCCAGACAACCAACTAATTGCTAGACATATTCCAAGCATGAATAGATGAAGGAGAAAACACTAAAAGCAAAACAAATCATTTGATAAGAGGATTTCACCCTATCCAAACCCCTCTTTTATCTTAAATGATAGTTTAAATAGCAAGCTACATCTTCAAACTATAACTAGTTTCTAGGAACTAAAATCAATTAAAATCCTAAAATAAAGCCAAATTGTCATGTCCCTTCTCAAATGAATTAGTCACAGGATGCAACAACGCAATTTTGGCAGCAATTTTGGTTTAAGAGGAGGACCCCACACGCAGAAACTTAGGAACTATAGGTAGCTTGAATTAATTTTGGTGCTAGTGGAATGTGGGGGCCACCCATGCGTAATTTGAATTTGGCCAAGGAGGACGTTGGAGGGAATTCTAGTTAGTGGAAGGAGGGACCCAAAAGAGGCTAAGGGAGCCCAAGGTGATAAAAGGGGATGGAGCTCTCATTTTGGGGCATTCTGATTATTTGACAAACAAACTCACTTTATACGCTTTGCTGTTCAGCGAGTCTACCAACTGTTTAGCCACGAGTCTTCCGTAGGGAAGATTCAACCTCTTCTTCGAGGGACCTTCCGTGCCCGCCCTTGGGAGGTTGTTACACAGGAGTTTCCAGGGAGTTCGGTACAGTCACACACTTTAGTCATTAGTGTAGGGAGGAACTGCGTATTCCTGGGCAGCCAAAGAACACACAGGAGGGGTTAGAGATCAGCAAGGGGGATTCACAGCGTGCTGGGAGAGCCGGGAATAGACCAGCTAAGGGGATTCACAGCTTGCTGGGAGAGCGGGGAGTTGAGGAGGCAACATAAAAAGGAAACTCTGCTGGAGTAGCAACCATCTAGACCAGCACAACAGTTAGTCGAGATTCTGGATGGAGGTGCTGCGTAGAGGCCACTGTAGCAACAAACTCGTGGTGCTGGGAGAGTAGTCATCCGGACCAAGGGTCATTTGGGGAGCAAGGATTTAGTCAGTACAGGTGAACCCATCGTACTTGGGGTATTTTCAGAGGGCTTTGCAGGCTGTTTCCTGCAAGTCGAATTTGGCTGTAGTAGTTGGGGAGAGGCTCCAAGGAGGCCGAAAATCCAAAGTCAACTAGAGAAATTCCCTTTTGGGTTTTTCTGGGTTTTGGCCAATGAGCCTGGGATTAAAAGAATATAATTTTTTGGGCACCTTCCAACAGGTTGAAGTTAGCAGATCAACAGTTTCGCTGGGACAACGCAGTGCAAGTGGTGCAGCAGTTGAACGACCATCATCTCGGCTATTTCATCACCTGGGTTTAGTCCAACTTGTTCTTGAGACAGGCCTAGGTGCACCTACTTGAGACAAGCCTAGGTGCACCACTACATTTATATTGTACCCATTGCTCTCAGATTTTATAATACATGGCTCAATAGTTCCAGATTTTCAGTGTTTTGTGGGTGTTCAATGCATGTTTTTAATTTTATGCGGCTGCACTGTTTATTTGTTTGGAATATCACTTAAATCCCTACTTGGGGAACATTACAATGGTATCAAAGCCTAATTCTTGGCTCAGCTATGGGCTTGGTTTCCTATGAGAGGAGAAGACTGGGAGAACATCACTTACCGGAGGCAGAGGTACAGGAGTAGAGAAAGGGAGCTGGAAATTACATCAGACATGGAGGAAAGAGGGAAAAAAGTGATCAGGGAGGAGAAAATGATAGAGCCCAAGAGCAGGGAGGAGATAGCTTTCGATAGGCTCTTGAGGGCTTTGAGTGACTTGGCCAAAGGGCAAAAAGACATGTTGGAGGAGATCAAATCACAGAGTCGAGACAAAGGCACACCTAGAGGGTTTCTGTGTGGAGAGACCTCCGGGACTTCTCAGCCCTTGGATCATCCCTCACCAGCAGTGCAACGCCCTTCTGTGAGTGTGCCCACTAGGGCCACACTACCCTCCTACGTGCTGATGGCACAGATCGAACCAACAAAGGAGGAAGAAACTCCCCAGATGGGGGATTACTTCAGAGAGTGGCAGGTGATGGACAAAGATTTCAAAGAAGCCCTCTCCTTCAGAGATTACTACAAGCTCAAGCAGAGCGAGAGGAACAAGGGGTATAGAGGATAGGGGACCCAAAACTATGAGTTGTAGAGAACCATAGGGAGGATGTACTTCCCTACATTTGATGGAACTTCCAATTGCACAGCCAGGGCTTGGGTTGAAAAGATGGACACATACTTTCAGGTCAATCGGATGACAGAACAGGAGGCCATTAAGATGGCAGCGCTGCACTTGGAGGGGGAAGCCCATGACTGGTGGTTTCACGGCCTAACCACTTTAGGGCATGCCCAAATAGTTTCATCTGGGGACTTCACCAGGGGGTGGTGGAACAGTTTGATCAGAGGGATCTAGAGGCATCCTTCAGGGAGATGACACAACTGCGCTAGATAGGCAACCCAGAGAAATATTTTTTTGATTTTTTGCATGTGTCAATGATGGTCCTGGATCTGTCCGAGGCCAGGAGGGTATACACCTTCATTGAGGGTTTGCTTGAGCCTCTACGTGGATTGGTGAAGTCACACAGACCCTCTATGCTGCAGGAGGCAATAGTGTGCGTCAGAGATTTGCAGGGGGCCATCCCCAAGACTAGAGCGCCATTTCCTACACGAACCCCTTTCCCACAGAAAGGGCATGAGACTAGACCCCCACCACCGAGGACCACACAGGGGAGGGGGAAGCTAGATGAGGAGACACGAAAGGACCTGAGGAGGAGGAAGCTATGCTTCACATGCAGGGAGCCCTGGGCACCAGACCATAGGTGCACATCGGGTAGAGCACACTACATTGAGGTCTTTTCTGACAGTGACTAGGAGGACGAGGTGGAGCGGGGTTGCGGTGGGACAGATGGAGAGAGTTCCAGGGACAGAGCGTCACCACCACCACCACCTCCACATGGAGGGGCATCTCTTGCCTCATAAGGGGGAGTCCTTGCTTCTCTATGCGGGATTCCTAAGTTTTTGACACTTCGGATCAGAGGTATAGTACAGGGACAGAGGGTGTCGGTACTAGTGGATGGTGGGGCTACCCACAACTTCATAGATGCACAACTTGTCCAGAGGAGGGGCTTCACCATGACAAAGTTTGAGGGATTCTTCGTCCTAGTGCCGGGTGACTGTACCATCCAGTGTACCCGATACATGCCCTCCTTGACAATAGTTATGGGAACTACTCGATGACGGACCACTTCTTTATCGTCAATGTGCCAGACACCAATGTGGTGATGGGTGTCCAGTGGCTGTATTCCCTTGGGAGAGTTACGACTGATTGGAGGAAACCTGAGATGGAGTTCATGGGGCCAGACAACAAACTGGTGGTTTTGAGAGGCATGCAGTCTTATTCGCCTCAGACAATTTCAGCCCACAGGATGGAGGCAGATCTTTGACATGGGGACATCGCATGGGCAGTCGAGTTGAGGATCTCAAAGGCTTGGGGACAGCCACAGTCACCACCGAGAGACATACAGGCTCTTTTGGATAGGTACACAACAGTGTTTGGGGATATTCCACCAGTGTTACTTGGGAACGGGGAGCGGGAGCGACATTTTCAGAAGCTCCCGATTTGGGAGTGAATCCTGGAGCGATTTTTAAAATATATATATATATTATATATATATATATATATATATATTTTTGATTTTTGATACATATATGTAAACAAAAACATGTAGAATGATGAATTAGATATAAAAAACATAAAAAAACATAGATTTGAATCATTGATCATTGAACCATATCACATCAATCATCTAGAAGTCATAATCTTCATCAATCATGTCCACAAGTTAGTAACATACATATTACAATTGCAACATATTGAGTCTCGTGAATCATGATTCATCAAATTCAATCTTAAAGTTTCAACTTCAAGCTTTCAAAATTGAAAATTCAATATATAACATTTATCATCATTGATCACCAAAGTTGTACTTGTAAGCTAAGTTTAACCATTACAATAAATAATATCTTAGATATTTCTAAGTTCTAACTGTTAACATTAAATGAAATGTTATAAAATGAATTATGAATAATGAAATGAAACAACTTTAGTCTTTCACAAAGCATCATATTCATAATTCACAATCATTACCAATGAGTTATAATTGCCAACTTCAAACTTCAAACTTTCATTGTCACTGTCATATATTGTTTACAAAAAATATCATTATGATATGAAAGAGTCAAGAGTAGAGAGTCAAGGACTCAAGACTCAACAGTTATGAAAACTAATAGAAACTAGAAAAGACAAGTACACTGTAAACTGTAAACTGTAAATCTCCATGTGGCCCTTGCCACGAGAGTCTCTTGTATGAGCAGGTCGTGGTGGTCTTCTAGGAGTCTCCCACACAGACCGACGACCAGAACTAGAAGGCACATGCCCTCCACGTGAGGGTGTAGATGGAGGCGGCGACAACAAAGGAACAAGACTCAGAACTTGAGCACTGCTATTGGATGGTGGAGGTGGCATGGCTACTGCAGTTGCTTCATCTTCATCCCTTATAAGTTCCTCTTCCAGTTCTTTAAGATGTATAGTGTCATCCTCCAAATTGTCATCATCTGGGTGGTTGTCCCAAATTTTATATGTGGGATCCTCATAAAGCCCGATCACAGTAATGACTCAACAACCTCAAGTTGTAGTGCACATAAACCAAGCTTTCTGCCCGGTTTTCATTGAGTTTGTTTCTTTTCACATTATATATGAAGCTGTAGGTGCTTCGACACCTCTCTGCAGAAGAAGTATTTACAACCTGTGATAGAACTTTTTTTGCTAATTTTGGCAAAAGTCCCTAGTCGCCATATGTTTCCCACCATGTGAGAGAATCAAATCTGTCTCTGTCTTCCATTGCATGGAAGGTACCAAACAAACCAGTGCCACTGAAGTATCTGCCTATTTCAAGGCGCACAGCTGCACATTCCTCCCTGTCAGGGACCAACTTTTCTAATGCATCCAAATATCCTCTAGTTACCTCTGCATCTAAATGGGGTTTGGTCCTAATCCCAGTCCCTAGTGCAGGTTGGCCCAACCAAGATGTAGAGTAGTATTTTGGCGTAAGGATACACGCTAAGCAATGTAGTGGAATATTAAGTTTATTCCACCGTACACACACAATCGTGAATCAGTTTGTACAAGTCGGGATCTTTGTTATGAACAATATCTTTTATTTGCTCCAACATGGTATCCATCTGCTCATACACCTCGCCAATCATTGGTTTATCTGTATCTACAAACCAAATCATGTGATAAATGGACTTGGTGAAATCCAATACTTGCCTCACACTTGACCAAAACATACCATCAAGAGCGGCCTCATCCACCAGTTCAAAACCTCGCCTGTCATCTGCATTTGTAGCCCTTTCCTTTAATACCTGCCAGTGTGGACTTGATACCATGCTAGCCAATGACTCTCTTACCTTCAAAAGGCGCTTGAAGGTAAGGTAATAGCTACCAAATCTGGTCTTCGCAATCTTCAACAACTCCAATCTTGAGTGACTGCGGAAAAGGCCATGGGTATTGCTATGATTTGTAATAAATATTATCGTTTGTTTTCCTTTCTTGTACAAATCACCAATCCAATTGTATTGTTCATTTTTGTTCTTAACAACATCATGCATCAAAAGGTTCAATGTGTGAACCAAACACCCAAACCAAAATATGTTGGGGTATTTATCCTCAATAATTGCTCTCGTTGCGTTACAATTAGGAGCATTATCAGTGATGGCTTGGATGACATTGTATGGCCCAATACGGTCAATTGTTTCAAGTAATGCTTCTGCAATGTTGATGGCGGTCTTGAACTTGTCTGAGTAATCATATGCATTTAGAAAGATGGCAACACTAACAGACACAGCAAGAACACTTATCAATGGCTTGCCTTTTACATTTGTCCATCCATCAGATACAATGGACACCCCATGGTCAGTCCAAGAACTTGTCATTCTATTCAAAGAATGTGATATTTTTGCTTTTTCATGATCAAGTCCAACGGTTCTTGCCTTGTCATACCCAGGGCTCTTGTATCCTTTAGGGGCATCATTTATGGCAAAAACCATTTCGTGCCAATAAGGTGAGCGAAGAACATTGAATGGTATCCCACATGCATAGAGAAATCTGTAAACCTTTGAATCCACATCATTCCTACACCCCTCATCAAGGAAATCTGATATGGTTCTACACCTTGAAGCTGGTGACTTTGTGCCTCCATATCCACTGCCTTGGGAGGATGCTGAAGGAGTTCTTTGTGCTTGTGGTTGTGAGCTTGGTTCAAATAAACCCCTTGATTTTTTAGATTTGTATTGGGCTTCCTCCGCTTCCCTTATGTATTTGGCTCTATTTGCTGCTGACACAGCTGCACAAGTTTTGATTCCTATTTGTTTATCTCCATCCCATGGCCTTTTCCCGCAGAGGTGTTTTCTGGCACGGGTGTATGAACCTGTGTAATTATTGTTGCAATGGGGGCAATGAAATTTAGTGGTTCCACCCCCTTTCTCTGCTTCAGGACTGTTAACATATTTCCAATATGGGGTTTGGTCTTGTTTAGGTTTTTGAGAGTCATGTTCACCTTCCTCTAGCTCCTGACCGGGGTTTTCATCAAATCCACTTTCTCCAGCTTCTTCATCCCCCTCTTCATTTTGGCCCCTCCGTTTTTCTACTCTCCAGCACCATAATAACTAGAAAAGGGACCAAGAAGAGGAAAATGCCAAGAAATATAGCCAGGTCCATGATGTTTGATATTTGTAGGCTTTTGAATCTGCAAAATTTAATGGGAATGGGAATGGGAATAGGAATGAGAAAATTAATTAATTAATTTATATTAATTAATTTAATTTATTTAGATTCATGATTTTTTTACTAAATAAACTAAACTAAACTAAATTAAACTAACTAAACTAACTAAACTAAACTAAATTACTAAATTACTACCTAACTAAGGTTTAAAATACTAAATTACTAAGTTACTAACCTCCTTGCAGGCTTGCTCCTTGCTCCTCGGCGCTCGCTCCTCACTTCTCCTCACTCTTTTGCTTAATCTCCTTTGCTCTCCTCAACTCATTCAAGTCACAATGAAATATTTTTTAACCCCCAAGCCCTTTTAAAACAACTTTTTTTTAAATGAAATTTTTTTTGGCGTCCGCAGAATTTTTTTTGCGCGAATTGCTCCCAGTGTCGCGCGCGTTGCTCCCGAAGTGAAATTAAAAGCTCAGGAGAACTCGGGAGTGATCGCTCCCTGATCGCTCCCGAGCTTTAATTTTCGCTTTGGGAGCGATGCTCTCGAACTCGCTCCCGATTTTGGCAGGGAGCGGAATTTTTTTATCGGGAGTGCGCTCCCGACCAGCTCCCGCCCGGAGCGCGGATTGGGAGCGGGTTCGAGGGGGGGGGAGCGCTCCCCTGCAACTCTATATTCCACTAGGGCAACCACCAGATAGAAGGTATGAGCACACCATTGAGCTAGAGCTGGGCATGCAGGCAGTCATCACTACTCCTTACAGGCACCCTAAAGCCTATAAGGGCGAGATCGAGAAAGCTATTTAGGAGCTGGTTGCTTTGGGTCACATCAGTCCTAGTTCCAGTCCTTTTGCTTCTTCCGTAGTGCTAGTGAAGAAGAAGGATAGGACCCTCAAGATGTGCATAGACTACAAAGCCCTTAACAGGAAGACCCTCAAGAACCAGTACCCCATTCCCTGCATGGATGAGCTTAGAGTAGCCCAGTACTTCTCTAAGATCGATCTGCGTTCGGGGTACCACCAGATCAGAGTTCGGGATCAGGACATCCCGAAGACAGCATTCCGATGCCACTATGGACACTTTGAGTTTCTGGTCATGCCATTTGGGCTGACCAACGCTCTTGCCACATTTCAGTCTTGCATGAACCACATCTTTTGGGGGCAGTTGAGGAGGCTCGTGCTAGTGTTCTTTGACGACATTCTGATCTATAGCCAAACATGGGAGGAGCACGTCCAACACTTGGAGGACGCACTGCATATTTTGGAGGAGCAACTGTTCTATGCCAAGCTCTCCAAATGCGAGTTTGGTTTGAAAGAGATGCTTTATCTTGGGCATATCATTGGAGCAGACGAGGTGAAGGTTCATGAGGAGAAGATCAGGGCCATCCGAGATTCACCATTACCCCGAGACGTGACTACGGTGAGAGGCTTCTTGGGCATTTGCACTTGCTACAGGAATTTTGTCAAAGGGTTCTCGTAGCTGGTAGCACCCTTGACCAACTTGACCAAGAAAGGGGCCTTCGCATGGACTGAGGGAGCGTAGGTCACTTTCGATCGCCTCAAGGACGTGATGAGTAGTTGCCCTGTCTTAGCACTCCTAGATTTTTCCCAGCCATTCACGGTGGAGTGGGATGCATCAGGGGTGGGAGTTGGAGCTGTTTTGTCACAGGAGGGGCACCTAACTTTCGAGAGTTGGAAGCTCCTACCACACGAGCTGTCAAATTCCATATATGACAAGGAGATGTTGGCCATCATGCATGCATTGGCCAAGTTCTGCCAATACTTGGTGGGCAACCGATTCCGAGTGAAGACTGATCACAATAGTATTCGACATTTCATGGGGCAGCAGGGCCTCAATGATAGGCAACAGTCAGCAAGGCGTAGGCCTACGACTTTGATATTGAGTATGTGTGGGGCAAGCACAACGTGGTGGCTGATGCTCTATCTAGGAGACCGACGGGGTTATCTCTTATGAGCATTTGCCAGGATTGGAAGGTTCAACTGTTGGTTGAGTACTCCGAGGAAAGGAAGGCCTGCGAGGTGCTAGAGGGGACACATGCAGATGAGCATTACCGTGTGATGGATGAGGTCATATATTACAAGGGGTGCATTTACTTAGCACCCAACTTGCAGTTGAGGGAGAGGGTACTCTAGGCAGCTCACAATTCACCAATGTCTGGACACCAGGGGTTTTGGAAGACTTACATGGCTGTTTGGGAGAGATTCACGTGGAAAGGCCTCAAGGAGGACGTGCTGTAACACGAAAGGGAGTGTGAGGCCTGCCAACGAAACAAGGGGGAGCTGACTCACCCTGCAGGGCTACTACAACCACTTCCCATTCCAGAGGGGAAATGGGAAAGTATCTTGATGGATTTCATCACTTGGCTCCCCACAGTACAGGGGAAAGATTGCATATATGTGGTGGTCGACAAGCTAATCAAATTTGCCCATTTCTTTGCCATCCCCTCTAGGTTCACGACTACCCAAGTTGTCGAGTTGTTCTTCCGGGAGGTTTTTCGACTGCATGGACTCCCTGAGAACATTGTTGGTGACAGAGATAGGAAATTTATGGGCGGTTTTGGCAGGAGCTCATCAGATTGGTTGGGGCGGAGCTTACTCCTAGCACCAGTTACCACCCTCAGACGGACGACCAAACAGAGAAGGTCAACCAGTAGTTGGAGGGGTACCTCAGGAACTATGTGACGGGTCAGCAGAGTACGTGGATTTGATGGTTGCACTTGGGCGAGTTCTGCTACAACACCACGCACCACATGTCTATTGGTATGACTCCTTTCCGTGCCCTTTATGGTTATGATGCTCTAAATTTTGTTGATATTATTTTCGGAGACAGCCAGGTCCCAAAGGCCAAAGACTGTGTCCAAGAGAGCCAAGATGTCCTCAAAGTTCTCAAGGATAATCTAGCGACAACCCAAAATCAGCAAAAACTGTACGCAGATTGGCAGATGATAGAGAGGTCCTTTGAGGAGGGGGACCTAGTGTACCTCCGGTTGTAGCCCTACAGACAGTTCACGTTGAAACAGAAGGGAGCCGAGAAGCTACAACCACGCTTCTATGGGTCCTACCAGGTGATTAGGCAGGTTGGCGAGGTGGCCTATGAGCTAGCACTACTCCTGGGGAGTAGGATCCACAACATGTTTCATGTCTCCTGCCTAAAGAAGGTGTTGGGACAACAGGTGACCGCTGCAGCTGATCTACCCCCATTAGATGATGAGGGCCATTTGGTGCTGGAACCAGAGGCCATATTGGAGATTAGGGAGAGAAAACTGAGGAGCAGAACCATTAGGGAGTTCTTGGTATGCTGGAAGAACTTACCGGATGAGGATGCCACCTGAGGCCCTAGGCCTTATAGATCACTTGTCAAATTTGCCCAGAAATTCTTTAATGAATTTGCCACTTAAAAACACCAATCTAGGGCCAATATCACCTGCAAAACTCACTAATTTTTAGTTCAGAAAATTCAGAGATGGATTTAGGGCAAACTAGGGCCAAGAGGGGCTAGGAAGAGGGCCAAGGAAGAGAGGAAAATGCCTTAGAGGCCTAGCGGCTCAAGGGAAAGGCCTAAGGAGGCCTATTGCAAGCCCTAGAGGGCTGCCACTTGGCTTAAAGGAGGGCCGACAGGCCCTTAGGGGTTGCGTCCTAGGGTTTTTAGGCCCTTAACGCCCTTGACACCCTAAAGGGAGCCTCCAAAAGGCTGCCACAAGCCCTTTAGGGCTACGACCTAGGGAAAATGAGGGGAGATGGGGGGCCGAAGGTCGTAGGCCTCACGGCTAGGGCTAAAAAACCCTTAAAACTTAGACGCAGGAGGGAGAAAGGGACACTGAGGCCTTTAGGCCTCACGCCTAGCCTCAAAGAGGCTCAAAACTCAGACGCAGAGGATTAGAAGCAGTGTTGTGAAAATCACGATTCAATCGCGCGTTTTTGAAAAAATCGCGATTTTTTCGAAAAAAATCGCGATTTTTCCAGTTAAAAGCGGCAGGGGCGCGGGCAGCGAGGTTTTATATGGAAAATTCGATTTTTTTTTTGCCCATTTGGACAGCAGCGCGCGGAGGAAGAGAAGAAGAGCTGGGAGAGAGGAGCTGGAGGGCGATCTTGCCGATTCAAAGGGTCTACACTCACTATTTCGAGAGGAGATCGCCATTTTCACC
>APFE030098869.1:23363-41894 GCA_000404065.3 Pinus taeda | reverse complement strand
CATTTCTACTCAACCTCTGCTCATGTGTTATCAGTGATGCATGGAGTTCATCAACTGAAAAGTTTGAGAGATCCTTTGTCTCTTCTATGGTAGTGACAATCACATCAAACTTTGAGGGTAAGACCCTCAAAAGTTTCTCCACAATCCTCATTTCTTCAAGAACTTCTCCATGTGTCCTCATCTATGTGACCAATCCAATCACATGTGTGAAGAATGAGTCAATATTGTCTGACTCTTTCATGTTCAGATTTTCAAAATCTCTCCTCAGCAACTGTAGTTTTGCTATCTTCACTTTCTCCATTCCTTGATAGGCTGTCTTGAGGGTTTGCCATGCTTCTTTGGATGTCTTAGCTACTGCTATCCTTGGAAACACACTCTGGTCCACTGCTTGATACAAAAATACAAGGGCTTTTGAATCCTTCTTCCTATTTCTCTTTAATAGATCTTTTCTATGCCTGAGTTAATCTATTAAATTCATTTTCAACTGCTGGTTCTTCAAAGCCATCTTGAACTAATTCCCATAAATCTTGACAGGAAAACAGGGCTCTCATGGTTATTGCCCAATAGTCATAGTTTTTCCCAGTGAATTGTGGGAATTAAGGATTAAACATACCCATGCTGATGCTGGTGCTGGCCATCCTAGCACTCTTTAACTATGCTACTAAATCCTTGACTGTGTATTTTAAAATACTGATTGTTTCTTCAGTAGTAACACACAAAAAACTTTGAGGAATACCTGAATCCTTTTTTTTTTTTAAACTATGTCTCCACCCTGCTGGAGAAGCTGCTACAGCAAAATGAACCTTCCTTCAGCTTCTTTACACCTTCAAAGAGCCTGGATCAGCTCTAATACCACTGTTGGGGATTTTTCTGGTAAAATCCCAAAAACAAACAATTAACTGAATACAGAGCAATGCTCTGTTTTCTCCTCAGGATCTTTTGCACAGGGAAGCAAATAAAATTTTGAGGACAGAGATTTTTTTCACACCAATAAAACCTTTATAGTCATTAATAAAAAGCATACATATCTCTTCCTCTCTCTCTCTCATAGGGATTCACTAAAAACTTTTACTAAAAACAGAATTACTCTGCCTCTGTCACAAATGATTTTTACACTACTGTGTAAAATCTTCATTCACATTTATTGTTGTAAAAGAGCTTTTACATTTACTGCTGTAGAAATAAAAATTCTTACATTGATTTACTAATGTAAAAAGCAATTTTTCATATGCTGTTGTAATACCCAAAGAAATTTCATTATGCGTTCCCTGCATATTTCAAAATTTGCAGCACACAAGCCATTACAAAATTAATTTCTCACGCTGCTGCGTACTTCAAAATGTCTTCATTTGAAAATTCATCAGCATTCTGATTTCGCGACCTGCTCTGGTTCCCCACTCCTGTGGATTATTTTTTCTCTCTGCTTCTCTGGTTTTCTATTCGCTGTCGCGAATCAAAAAAATACTTCTCCACCCGTGTGCAATGATAAAAATGAAAAGTCAACACATTAACAAAACATAACATACGATTAATACATGTCGTATGAAAAACTTTAAATGTTTTACCTAAAACTATGACATTTCATTAATTTCATTAAATAAAACGTGTGGTAAAAGTAAAAATAATGTCCTACCAGGTTGGTGAAGATCTTTGTCCGTTGACCTGATCGGACGCAATTCGCACTCCAAGCTCGCACAAACCAAACGAACTTTAGCTTCCGGGGAGTGGGTGGTTTTGTGTCCGTACACTGGACGCGTGGCAACTAGTCGGGGTGTTCAGAGGCCCTCTGACAAAAACAAATTTTTACCAAAAGCGGTGCGAAATAATTTGTGGTTTTCTGAAGTGGTTTTCCGGAGTTAATGCAGGCAGTTGGAAATTAATATTTCAACAGTTACGTCAGGCATCACAGAAGCCGATATCTGTTGTGTAGGGAGAATTTCTGGCAAAACTTCTTCGGAAAAGTTAAGGGAGTAGACACAAATTCGCTGCATTGGTAAACAAATAAATGCGGTAAAACAGAAAACAAATATAATAAAAGAAGAAAATTCTTACCTCTGATCTCCTGTATAGGTTGCAGATTCGCGCGAGGCACACCCACACTAGTGGGATGCTGCTGAAAGAAGCCGATAGCCGTTCTTTCATCATTATCATCTGTGGTAGCATGTCCCTGAGAACCAACCAAATGTTAGCGATCCATGAATAGTTCATTTGTAGAAACTCTGATTGGTATTCAATGTACTGATAAACTATAAGATCAAAAAGAAAATAAGTTGATTTGGAAAAATAAACGGAAATATTAACTCATTACCTCTGGCATGACGATGGCCGATAGTTGCAGTGTAGGGAGAATTTATGGTGAAAAAGGTTCAGAATCGTTCAAGGGAGTAGACACAAACCCATATATTACTCTCTTGCAATTGTTTTTAATCTCATATTAAGCTTTCCTAGATATTACTCTCTTGCAATTGTTTTTAATCTCATATTAAGCTTTCCTGCAGCTAGTAATTGTGAATTGTCATCCTAATGAAATTGTCATGGTTGGTCTTTTTGGATTTAATTAGCATGACTTTAGTCTTGTTGATGTTCATACCCATCTTAGAGCAGTAATCATGGAGGATTTTAAGCTACTTGTTAAGATCTTCATGGATTTTGGTTAGAGCAACAGTCTCTGTGGCATAAAGGAGATAAGTAATGATCATATCAAAATGCTTGGTGCTAGGGCACCTCCCATCTTCCAAATACACTTCTAGTTTATCAATGTAAATGCCAAAAAGGGTCGGGGATAGGGGACAACCTAGCTTAATGTGGATGCTGCATTTAATATCTTTAGACCACATCTTAGTTGTTATAAGCTTGACTACAATGTTCTTATATAGTAGAATCACAATGATCCTCAACTCAAGAGGAACCATTATCTCCTCAATCCTTTGTCATAAATTATGTGAGGGAGCCCTATAGAAAGCTTTTACTATTACAACACTCCTCAGAAATGATCCCAAGAGTGATAAGATGGTCAATGGTTGAGTGATGTCTCCTAAAACCAACTTTTCTTTTAGCCCTTTACCACGACTTTCAAGCCATACAATAACATTATTTTCTAAAATGGGACCATATAATTTGGCTAACATGTGGATAATCATAATTTTCCTATAATTAAAGAGAATTCCTTTTACCCCACTTTTAAGGATAGACACAATAAAGCTTTGTGTCCAAGGCTTAGGGAAGTTGTCTTTTACTGCAAAATTGAGAAACTTGTGAATATGAGGAATGAGGATGACATTTCCCACTTCGAAATTTTCATCTTCGTAGCCTTCAATATACTTGGATTTCCCATTGATGAGTTTCTTAATCCCAAATTCCATGTCTTCCATAGAGAAAATGTCCTCATCTATAGAAGTTTTTATGATACTTCCAATGGTGTATGGAAAGTCATAAATATTCTTAAGATAAGTATCTCACTTCTACAAGGGGATCAAATTAATTTACTTCTTTTCAAGAACACCTATATTCCTCTAAAAATTTCTTATATTTTCTTTAGAAAGGTGGAGAACATGTTTTATCCTGTTGTTAATATATGACATTTTCTTCCTTTTTATAAGAGCTTTGTACACACCTATTTTTCAATATTTGTGGGCTTTTTAGGTGTGTCTCTAATCACTTTTTGGGAAACATTACAATCATTATCATACCAAGAGTTGGAAGTTCTATTATTCTTTTTATATGACACCTTAGAGGAGAATTCGTTAATGGTAATGAAAATAGTTGTAGTGAAATTGTGGTGGATGAGATCAATGTTATCATTATATGTTATGAAAACTAGATTTCATTTAAATCTCGTAAGAAGAGATCTATTTAAGTTTACAAATTATATATAAAGAATTAAAATATAATATTTTATTTTAAATTTTTCCTAAGACAATACCTTTTTAAGAAAATAATATTAATAAAAAATAAATAACTAACAATTGCACCAAATGTTGCAATGGAAATGCCATAAGTCAGTAGAATATAAAGAAAGAGCACAGATGAAGAGTAAATCCTCACCATTGAAGTATATTCTTCGAGGGAAAACCAATTGCTTCATAATGAATGTTTGTGTATCCTTCTGAAGAAGCAATTCATACTTGACATTCGCAATTTGTTGAGCTTCCAAAGGCATATCATTGTACTGTTTGATTCCCCAAAATAATGCAGTTTCATTTGTAAAGGCACCATCGAAGACATAAACAAGACTCGGGATATCTTAATTTGTTAGTATTTAAATGAAAATTTGATAAGTTGCTGTTAAAAATAGTGAAGTGTGAAAACATTGGCGAAAAGGATTGAGTTACTTACTGAGAGATGCATATGTATCAAGTGGCTTGTAGTTGAAACAAAAAATTTGGGTCAAGTTGTTTAAGTTTGGATGTTGAGCAACAATATTCCAATCACTATAATTCATCATGTAATTGATGTTTGTGATAGGATTTGCATTCCCCAATACTTTTTGTAGTTAAGATTGGTATGCCAATGTATTCTAATTGTGAATATGTGAAAATCTCACCATACGAGAGCAGATGTATTTCTATTAGTGGGTGTTTGTACACCTAGACTTGTCAGATGTTGGGAATCTCTCCTACAATGAATTGAAAGTCCATGAGATTTGTATCGTGTCAATTGGTTCAATTAAGAAAATAACAAAATTAAGAGGACTCTACATAAGTCAATAGGGTTGACATACTCAATACAAGCTCTAAGGGAGGTGAGATTGTTGTGGCAGACACAAGAATGTGTGGGGAAAGAGACAATAATTTCATCTTTGTGACACAATAATTGAGAGCCCTCTCATCCCAAAACTATGAATATATACAGACTGCATTCCACGTAAATGCAACAAAACACAAATACCCACATGACACTCATTTCATAGGAAATATTAATTCAAATTGATCCAACTTTCATTAAAGAATTAATTTTTCCAACATTATTAATTACTAAGCCATAAAACAGTGGATGGTCACTATTGAGTTATGCTAAAATTGTCAACTACACATTAGGTAGGGTTTTCCTTTTTAAAACATGTAGAGATAAACTAATTGATTTTTACCAGTTACTATCATTTTGGACATTAGTTTGGAGTGCATTCAACATTTCCACTAAAATGTTATGAGAAAAAATCAAAAAATTCAACTGAAAATCACATGGGAATGAACTACCAAGTTCTTCAATTGGCACATGGGAATGGGTCACGGTTCTATGATTAATGAAAACAGGTTGTAGATGACCAGGGTGAAGATCCTAGGCCAAAAGGAGTCTACAAAATCCATTTTGTGCTGTAAAAACACGTGCAAAAAGGATAAGCTAACACACTCTACACATGGCATCGCAATCCAAAAAAACATTCGATTCCGTAATTGTTTCATATTCGGAAGTGGGATTTTTCACTTTTAATTCATATTTAGAAGGATTTGGAATTTCTAATAACATGACAGATGAGGAACACCTAAAAAATATTCCTTCTTTGTTTCATTCGCGTACCCCTTAAAAGGGATGTGCATTTAGACGAACAACATGATCTAATCTAGAGTGATAATCAATCCCATCATGAAAGCTTGGTCATAGTGATGCCTCACTATTATATTGAACACATCTCCTCCCATGCTTATATCTGATCTATCCTACTTTGGATTCACCTGAAAAACAATAAATATTTTTCGAACTTGGCATGACCGCAGTCCAACGAATTACTCTAAGCATACATATTGAATGTAACAAGGCTTATGGGAACATGCATACCTCTGCGACAACCTCATTATAGTTTTTCACAAGGTTGAAGCATTACTTGGCATAATATCCTTCAACATGGTAATTTGGAGTTAGCCATTGTAGTTCTGTTGGTTGAGCTAACATCCAAATTGAAACCAACCCGAGCACTAGTACCAACACTGGCACAATTGTTCACCAATCTGATAACTTTGCTATCATTAGTTGGCTCATTCAATACTTTCTTGAGTCTCTTGGAATCCAACAACCAGCTTACAGTTTTACAAGAAGAAGAAAAGAACACATAGAAAAGTATTACAATATTTGTAACATCTGATACTACATTCTCTTCTCTCCCAAAGACAATGCTCACCAATTTGATAGTCGATGAGAAGAAAAAATTGTTGCAAGACCATTGCAAGTTTCCAAGTTTTACACATTGAAATTTTCCAGGACTTTAAAAACCATGCAAACACAATGGAAACTGGTAGAAATGGGGGGGAATACAATTTGAATATCACTGGAGATGGTGGAAATGTGACTGTGCCCTTTGGTTTTGTGACCACACCAATCATTAGCACTATGCATGTTACAGATCCCCTAACACTTTACACAAGATTGATTTGTAGGAGTTGTAATAAAATAATCCAAAAAAAAATTCTTTAGTGAATTTTTAAGAACATTCTTCATTTATGATTAATAAATCATGTAAGTAATCCAGAAAATCTACCTACCTCTTCCTCCATAACCAGGTTTGTGCCTATAGCAGGAGCTGGGTAAGACTATGTATCTTAACATGTTCTTAAAATAAATTGTTTATATTCACTTGTGATAATATGATTTTTAAGTAAATCATTTATATTCAACTATAGATTTTTGTTTAGCTTTGGAAATAATGAATATTTTCATACCTTTTGGTCCATTTGTCACTGCACCAATGGATATCGATCTCGAAGTGCTTGCAGAATCAACCCTAAACAAATACAATAAGTAATCTCAAACCTCAACCTCAAAAAGGAAGTAGTTTCTTGTTGTTATGTTGCAAATTGATTTTAGTTTTCACTCGTTACTTACATTTCATTAGATAAGGTAGTATTTTTACTGGAAATGAATTGGTGGATATGGGAAAATAGAAAAAATAAGGCTTATTTCTAGTAAGAGGATAGTTAGGTATGTGAAACCTACCCCATAAACAAATTTATTTTTTGCATGGATCTGTCTTGACCATCAGGATCACACCAAAGAAGTAATCATATTGTGAAGTCTCTAATATGTCGATATTGATGCTTTCTTGGAAAAAGAGGCTTTTGTAGAAATTGAATCCAAACAATAGAATGGATTGTACCATTTTCAACTTCAAGTTAGTGGTAGATGTATACCATTTATCATATTCATAACATTGTCTATAAGGACTGATTTGGTGGAGTTATAAGTGACCTACCTGTTCCTCCACCATTTTTTTTTATACGAGGAGCTATGTAAGCTTCAACTTTGTATCTTATGACTTGTTATTTACTAACTCGTTCTTAAGATTTTCTTATATTCAATTGTGTGATATGTCATGTTGTTAAGATTTTTTTACATTCAATTGTCTTAAATGTAGTAATATGCTTTTGAAGTAACTTATTGGTGTTTATATTGAGTTATATGTTGTCGTTTTAATTTGGAAATGATTTGTAGTAATATTCATTTGAAGTAACTTATTTTTGTTTATATTTAGTTATGTGTTGGTATTTTAATTTTTAAGGCTAGTTCTACAAAAAAATTAAAAATTTTGTGTAACGATATGTGGTCCTAAGGACTTATCAAAGGTTTGTATGAAACATTTAAAACTTGTGTTGTGCAACCTAAGGGAGTAGATTTTTAATATAAGATATAGTGATCCATGAATTTTAAAGGTTGCTGAAAGAAAATATTGCACACTAATGGGCCAAATTCTTCTATCTACTACAGGAATTGTCTAATGATTAGAGGATTCAGAGTTTTTTATTAGAAAGTGGCCAATTTTTTTGATATAATATTGATTTTTATTAGATAAATTGGATTTTTTTATTGTACATATAAATTTAGGAGTGAAAAATCCCTTAAACACATCAATTTTATTGAGTTTCTAAAATGAAATTTATTATTCTAAACAATCCTACAAATTTTTAACAAAAAAAAAAGAAACTAAAAAATAAAACAACAAGAAACTCATAATACATCATCCCTACACGCTTCTCTGGCGAAAGAAAATCATCATGGTGCTAGTAAAGTTACTAAACAAAAAAAAAAAAACACCTGGAAAATTGAATAGAACATCCTTACACGCTACTCTGGCTAATGAAAATTATCATAGAGCTAGTAAACATACGACAAAGCTTACAACATAAACAATTGTTCATGCCAATTGAAATGTAAATGATTACAATGGTAGAACCAATTTTTTAATGCTTCTCTACTCATTTTCACTATGAAATAATTGTCTCCTCTGTACCATTTTCACCATTTTTAAATTTTTTTATATAGTTGTTACTGATAAATCTAATACACTCACCATAGAAATTTAATAGATGTAATACAAAGGTCATGAAAAATAAGTAAGTACCCTATCGAACATTTTCACAAGTTCCATGAGAAACTATTTCCATCAAATATACCAAATTTGTGTTACTTTAGTCGAAACTTCACAAAAACCTAAAGACATTAAAAAGTATGGAGTCAAACAATTTCATGGCTTAGTATAAATAAATTTGTAATTATATCAAAAAATTAAATTAGTTTAATAGATTATTCATACAATTTTTGTAACGATACTCAACATTTTCAAAAGTCCAGAGTTATCTGTAATGATATTCACACAACTACACCCTTGTATCATCTATATGAATTCAAAGGATTTTCCCATCGACAAAATGGAGATACTAAATTACATTCTCTAAATAGATTCAAATATATATGTGGAATGGTTATCAACATTCTGGTAAGTATTAGATATAAGATTCACATATGAATCAAAATTATTTTCCCATTACAAGGTTACAAAGGTGCAACTTATCGACTTATGTTAACACTTAATATCTTATCCATAATATAATCAGGCAATAAACCACATAGAGTGTTTTTTTTAATTTTATTTTAAACAGAAAAAACTGAAAAACTTTCAGTAACAAAAATAAAAGTTGTCACATTTTCAACAATCTGATGATCTCTGTTCCTGTGTGAAACAATTGTTTGTAATAAACCAAATAGAGTTGTCACTTGATTTCATGTGTGGTTACATAGGAAAAACGTCAAGGACAATTATGATGACCAAATTATTCATTTCATTCCAGGCGACGCTGTATCCTTCTTGGTATACGTAGCCATGATGGAGATCTTTGGTGATGTCAAAACTGTGTTTCTTGGAATAGATATGGTTATTGTTGTCTACTTTGAGAAACTCCTAATTTAATTCTCTAATTATGTCATTGGCCATGGAATTGATATGATTAACAACATCTTGTTCTATCAATCCAGTGTTCTCTTTCATAGGACATGATATACATTACGCTTCTTCTCCATGGGCCCTATCTGCCCGCATTCACCATTCCACTATTAGAATAATCCAAACTATTCAAATTCATTCACTCAATGCAATGCCCATTTGGTTTGATATATGTATTACCTTGTAACAAGCAGTGTCACCTTTAAGTCATAGGATTCCAGATGCTAAGCTATCAAATTTCGGTGGAAAACCAATTTCCTGCAGAATTTGTTGAGGAAGGGGAATGTCCAATGTGATGGTGGGTTTCAATATTGTTATGTGATAACCAATATTGACTTTTCCATTCTCGTAGTACTTGTCAAAATCCGACAGAAAACCACTGGAGATCCACTCTACTTCTTTCATATATGAACCAATATAGGCCTCCCACTACAAATACATAAGAACAGTCATAGGAAAACAAAATTAACTAATCGCACATCAATGAAGTGATATAGTTGGCCAAAGCAATCCTGTGAAAGAAAAACATTTGTTTTCGTAATTATATGTACGAATTCTTATGATGCATAGAACTTGCCGAACACTGTTGATTGTGTCTCGGCCTTGATACTTCTTCACCTCCTATACCATTTCATATACAGTTTTTCAAAGCACTATGTACAATCCTTTCATATATTCTAGAAGCCATTGTGTCGCAGATGGATCTCATCTGATCATACGACATTATAACCACATTTTTTTGTTAAATAGATTGATTGCTACACAGGCATTAGAGAAGCAATAAAATGTTCTTCTAAATTTCATTCACCACTGGGACCACCTCTTCATTGTTTCTCTCAAGGGTTTCAGCTCATCCATCATTCTAAAGGTGTCATAGATATTGTTCGAAACTATGACATGATGACACATTATGGCAAAGTCGAGTCGAAAAGAGGAATGTTTAGGATCCGTCGCAATGAAAGAGGCCAAAGTGTAGTATTCCACGTGATGATCCAAATCAAAATTCAATTTAGAGAAGCCCTAATGATGCAGGTGCATCTCACCCTTTTCTTAATTAAAGAAAAATCCAAGTGGAGCATGAAGACGTGGACCAGCGGAGCTGAATAAAGGGAAAAAACAGAGAAAATCTCCCTTAAAGTAGTTAAAGAAAAAAAAATAAAGAGAGAATGGATAAGGTTAGATAGACTTCCTATTATTAATAGCCATGCACGCTTTTTGGAGAGTTTTTGTGGAGAAAAATCAGAAGAGGATAAGATCGGTCATTCATAAGACTTTTTATATAAATGTAATGCAATAGGGGTGTAATAGATATTTTATTTTGTGAAGAAAATTGTGAGTGGGCAAGATGTAGCCGAGCATGAGTTCGTTTTAACGCTGAAAGGCCTTAACTTTGTAATTGTTCCGTAAATATATAAAAGTGCGTTTATGTTCTGTGTTAATTGTATACGCTATGTGTTTTATAAACGAGTCAAAACTTTTGTTCTGTAAATAAAAATGGTGTTGCAGGCACTCGGCGGCGGCTGCATGAATGTTCAAATGAGAGGAAGACAGACTATAACGGTGAATTAATTAAAAGGCTTCCCAAAGATTGAGTGGGCCCATAACCCACAGGTCCAGGATCAAGATTTTTAAAGAATTTGGGATTTTGGGCTTATACCCAAATCTCATTTTCATCACCTAATATTTCCACCATCTATTCACACAATCATAGGTTTTATGTTATTGGAAATCACTTATCCACTCAAATCTAAATATGTACATAAGATAATACAATCCTATTAGAGAGCTCATCACCTGGAGATAATAGTGATGGAGGAAAAACAATGATGGAAGTGGTTATACGTCCCAAAAA
Source organism: Pinus taeda (assembly GCA_000404065.3). Lineage (NCBI taxonomy): Eukaryota > Viridiplantae > Streptophyta > Pinopsida > Pinales > Pinaceae > Pinus > Pinus taeda. The sequence goes on along the minus strand of APFE030098869.1, from coordinate 30,834 downwards.
TATGCAAGAAAGTAGTTCCTTGTTGTTGCAAAATGTCTTCTACCAATGTGATCTGAAGTCCCCAATCCTCAACATTGGTCCACTTTTCTAGTGCCCCTACTTGACCACCACCCTGAATGAGAACTCCTAGAATAACATTAGGATAATATCCTACCTTGTTGGGTGATCAGGTACCTTAGTGCCTCTTGTTCTATGACTAGATTCTTCCTCCCTTCTGGAAAAATGTATGGGGTTATCCACATCCTCACTTGGTTAGAATAGTTCCTATCATTATGTTGTTGGCATCTATATGCACATGCGATTCCTTCTTTCGATCCAAAAGGACCTAGATTGGTTCCTTTTGATAAGAGGCTAGAGTACAAGCCAAAGTCTAATACATCATGATTGAGCACTCATGGCTATATGACACACAAACCTTTAACAAACTTTGGAAAATACTCTCATACACCAAATAAGATGATGAATATTAATAAGATCCATCCTCACACTATTGAGTTTTGGAAATTCTAGGCACTATAACCATTCAAAAATTTGTAGGATAATTCAATCCCCAACAAACTATTTGAATCCCAAAAAATTGTTTGCAACCCACTAGCCGAGCTGAGACACCATAGGTAAAATAATCCCCAACCATGAGAGAAAAAGACTTGGAATTCTTCAACGCCATTTTAAACCCAGATAGCGCAAGACCCCAACACCACACCCACTCATCCCTCATAGCGTTATCACAATGAACTGACAAGAATGACATTTCCCTCTAAAAACAAGGTTGTCACTCGAGTCGAAAAACAATACAACCATTGTTGCTAAAAACAAGAGATTTTTTTCAAGAATGTGAGAGTTTATCATCTATTTATCATCTATTTAAGGATTCCTTACTAATGCTAGTTCATGTGGATGAATATTGGTACTCTAATGCTATCACGCTATCATATAAAAAGTTGTAACTATCACATAACGAATTGTAATACACTCATACTAGTTTTCAAACTGATGGCAAAGGCTATTTTCATCGTCTAACACCTAAATCGAAGGTGCACAAAGTTAGAGATAACATGGGAGGGGATTTCTTATTATATGGAATGCCTTATGCCGTAAAAAATACTTATCCAAATACTAAGCTACTTTAATTTCTTACACTATAAACATGGTTTTTCAAATCATTTACTCCAGCCATAATATAGGATGGAGGAGCTTGTGGTTTAGTACAAGACTAATTATAATCCATAAGAAATAGTGAATTATGAGAGTAAAGGAACCTATTTTATATTGTTTTATTTTGAATAACTATATCAGAAGTATAAAATTGAGATTTTAAGTTTTATTAATATAATGTTAAAGGTTCTTATTTAAATTAACATTATTAATGTTATCATATAATATTCCTTTTACGCATAAGTGAAAAAAATATATATATTTCTTCTAATACTAAGAATTAAAATGCAACAGAAATGATGTAGAGCTAATACTCTCAATTTTTTCCACAATCTATTTTCTACTTTCTATTATAAAAGTATATATGAGTTTTTTTTATGCACTTCTACATCATTCTTTAGTAAAAAAAAAAATGAACAATTTAGTTTATCATTTTAAAAGATAGAATTGAAAAATAAGTATCACACCATACACAAAGGTTGATAATAAAATAAATAATCATAGGAAACCATCACATACCTACTAAAATATGAGAAATCTTTGAATGATCTTCGCACCACCAAACACAATGTTTTTAACCTCTCAATTCCTCTACATCTTTTCTAGAAAGAAATATATAATTTTTATTCGAGTTGAGTCATTTCATATTTTTGAACCAAAGATGACTATGTGCTACAAAAGAATATACATTTTTTAAGCATAATTGTCTCATTTCATAATTCAGACTAATAAAATGACTCAATTGTGTTTTAATATAGATATCCCTCCCATTAATGGTATCTCTCAAGGAAATGTGTCAACCTCACATACTAAGGATATATTGAAGATTATTGGTATCTTATAAAATAAATTATACATTATTTTATAGACGTTGGTTTTTTCTTGAGGTTTTTCATTTCTATAAACAAATTTAGTTGGTAATATTAGTGTATAACTTTACTTTATAATTTTTTCTACCATCTAATCCCGGTTGGTAATATTCTTCCTTCCATTCTTTCGCTCTTCTTGAATGTTTCCCACCATGAGGAGGCATGTCCATTTAATCTGGTCAATATAATTTTCGCCTCCTTCTCTTTCACTACATTATCGTATCCAGGATATTTATCTATGGTGTTGATCCAATCAATACGTTCTTCAACATTTAAGTTTTTTTCATACATCAGTATTTCCAATAGTGGTTTCTTGCTCAATCCTGTAATATCTTAATCATTATTTTTACTTGAGTTTCATCTCTACCTTTGCATTCTTCTCATTCTAAGGACTATTCTCTATTATTGATGTTGCTCATGTTAGATCATATCCTTTGTGATGTCTACATTGCATCTAATATTTTTAATATTCTTACTAATTATCTGAGTAAGATTTCGCTGACCTCTAGTCATCCTTGACCTATTCCATGTCCTCTAGATTTGTGTGCCATATTTTTTGCATACTTTTCCTTAAAAGGATTTTCTCATGATAAATTATCTTCAGAATCAGGTCAACAATAAAAATTAGTTTGAATAAGAACATATACTTATAATCATATAATGAGATTACCAAGGATTAGACATGCAAGCTTCTGACATAGTGAGTTAAGTAAAATTTCAAAATATTCAAAAAAATAGGTTCCCACACATTGTGCATGTGGAATTATTAAGATTCTAAAGATCTTCATTCTAGTAACAAATTTTTAAAATGTTCCAATGGGATGAGTGATCTTAAGAATCATATTTTCCTGTTAATTTTAGCAAAAAACATTGATAGTCTCTAGAGGTTTTATATGCTATTGCATGTTTCAAATCCTTTTTGTTCCTCCTAACATATGCCTCTTTGATATGCTCCATGCAAACATTTGCACATGTTACAACCACCTGTGTTAGTGCATCTTCCTTCATCCCAAGATTTTTTATCACTAATAGAAAAACTTTGTAAAATAATTTTACGGAGAAAAATGCATTTTATCACAATTTGCACAAAATCATGGTTATATTCAGGTACTCAACTCTTCGAGGCCTTGTTAATATGATTACCATACAGATATTTGTAATAATTCAATGTGACATTCAATTGAGCTTTTAAACCATCAAATTATAGAATTATCCGCTTGTATGTATAGCCAAGTATTCTTGATGTAACATACATGCCATTTCCACACTATTTAGATCCTTCACAACATAACCATTATGCACTCCTTACATAGTCACACTCAACTCTGATAAGCAACAATACCACTCAACTCTAACGCCCTTGCAAGTTGATCCATGTAATAATTGTATGCATCAAGCTTGAATGGAAATTGTTGTAGATGGACATTCCTCCATTCTATTATCATGTAATATCAATTTTTTCTCAGATGTCATCTCCTCACATGCAACTCTATATTAATATATCCCTCCTCCATGTGAAAACTTGTAGCTATATGTATATGTAGATATAGATCTGTTAGAAAATTATATATTATAGAGAAATGGAACACATAAAATATATTGGAGAAATATAAACACAAAAAACACATAAAATAAGAGAGACACAGATATATGTGGTTCACCAAATTTGGGCTACATCCACAGAGAAGAAAGTTCTTCCTTTTATATTATCGAGCAAAATGAAGAGATAGAACCTACAACAGATCCATTGTAATTCCCTATTTTCTCTCACATAATCTCCTCTCTCTTTCTTGCTCAGAATACACATCTACATAGATGCAATAAAATTCCCTCATATATAGCAAAGGGTTGTCTTCTAGGGAAAAAAAACCTAAATTAAACATAACTTCTACCATCAGATTTCTGCCTAATGAATGATCAAGATTAACTACGAAATTATAACATTTGACAAGGCAATTTTACATCTATTTTTAGCTTCGGGGGCACTACCCCTAATCCCCTGCCGGGGGGAGGGGGGTGCTCCAAATAATCACCACTGCCCCCACTGGCGGTGCACATAAAACAGTGGTGTTTTCACCACAGTAAGAAATGGGGTCCAATGCAGTGATACTCTAAATAAAGAAGATATCAGGCTCCACACCCAACAAGATTCTTTTGCAAATAGCATTTTCCAACATATCACTTGGTTCTTTGATATCAAAATGATATACAAGTAATCAAAATTAAAGCAAAAAACCACCAATTACTCAAAACATATTTTTATTTAATTATGAATCTTGACATTTTCATTACATGCAATACATCCTTATTTATTCTATCAAAATGAAAGATCTTAAAATTCTAAGAGATATTCCTATCCTATAAACTTGGAGAAGATTTAGAGGAATCTTCTCAATTTTCAGTGTTTCTCTTAATTACATCCTAAAATATATAATTAGTTTTGATTACATATAATTTCTATATTTTTTCATAATCTATTATTTTCTATATAGACTTAAAAAAATCAAATACATATACTTTTAATAATATGAGATTCTACAACATGATTTGATTAGAGATGATATGTCCACATCTAACAAAACTAATTACTAAATATATAAAATAGTAATACTTCTTTACGTATACTATGTTCATCCCCAATGCTTAATCATTTACCTAACCTTCCAATCCAATGTTGAACTTAAGGTGTTGCATGCTAATATAATCTAGGATGTCTACAAGAGAAAGGAAATAGAACATAAACACAAAATAAAACTAATATTCATAACAAAATAGGATCAAACCCTTTCCATTATTATCTAAATTTCATGTAGTAAGATATGCCTATTTAAATATATTAGCTTTCCTATTACTCATGGCTTACTTCCTCCAACATACCAAGGTGTTAGTCATATGAATATATTCTACACAAATTTAATATCTTATGCCCATTTTATCATTTAATATCTTATGCCCATTTTATCATTTACAAAATAAGAAAAATATCTTCTTCATTCATATTCTTTAACCTTGGGAATCAAATCATATTATTACTACTTTTTTATCAACTAATCTTCATCATGATATAATCCATATTTTTATTCCTTCTTCTCATTAAAATTTCCTCTTGAAATATACTAAGCGTTTCTCTTTTTCCAAATTGGTCTTCTTTGTGTACTATTTCTATCACCTAACTCAACACTTTTTCCATTCACATATTAACTTTTTTATCCTAGTATTAACCAAGAATCCTTCACATTGCATCAATTAATAATCCTTATAGTACTCAACCTCTGAGATTCTTATGGCATTAACGACTCAATACTAACTACCATAATCGCCATATTCCATATTACATTCAGTGGCATCCATTGCTATTATGCCATGACAGGCCATTCGATGCTATTGACAAGGATACGTGAATCGAAAAAAATCACAAGTGTCATCTCCATAATGCACTACAAATTAGACCTTAGATCCTTTTTGGATAAGGGACCCATCTAGATACTAGCTCAATAACCATGCTTGAAATCTTGAATTCTATGAGATATCGAATTGTCATTGTAGAATGGGACATGCAAACTAAGTTAAAACTCTCTAATTGTGGGAATAAAAATATTATAAACTACATAAATTTTTAAATATAGATGAGGAAAAGAAGATACATGAAAATCAATGAATTAGTTGATTTCCTAGCATAGGAATGTATAACTTATTGGAAAAAAGAGAGCATAGTAAATCTCTATTCTAACATGCTCTGATCAAGGAATGTGAGAGTAAAGATTTAGTAACAATGTGACAAAGAGATATCTAGTTCACATAATAGTCCATTAACTAATAATAATGAATCTCACTAAATGTGCACAAAAATGAAAATACTTGACATTATTTTCAATCAAAATCACAATGTATGTTGAGTCACAATTCTAGTATTGGCCTTCTGAGGCTTATCAATATTGTTTATCAATAGATACATAGTATACCAACTTCCTAGATTATGGTTTTTAATATATGATTTTTTTCTTTCTTTTAAATATCAAAAGTTCAAAACTAAAGTTGTTTAGGAATTGAAAAATCCCTATCACTAGGTCTTTTGCACCATTTAATGATTACATTAGTAACTTCCTCTAGGGATTGTTAGACATTGACTTCGAATTTGCAATCTCTTTTATTGTCATTATTTTCAAATATAATTAAGGAAAATGGTTTATAAATGCTTAGAGATTGAGAAGCACAATCTCTAAAATTTGATTGGATATTCCATAGGGATCCCCATGACTTCATGAAAACAGGCTATCTAGATATCATAATAGAGGAAACTCACCTCAATCCTAGTATTTAGCAACCCTTCCATGATAACATGGTATTATTATGTACTCTACAAGAGGGACTATACAAGTTTTTTCAATTATACCATGAAGGAATTCACAACCATTTTATGCTTTGATGGCTCCACAATGTGTTTCTTAACATTTTATTTTTTGAGTTGTTGATGAAACAATAAAAGAAATTTATCTAGAAGCTAAAATCTCTTCCATATCGCCCACGGGGCTTTGGATTGATGGTGAATGGGTGCACTGTTAAGGCACTCCTTGTGATAGGTCACCGGTTCAAATCCCCCGTGGGTACTTAGGTTAGTCTTAACGTAGAAAAAAAAAATCTCTTCCATATCCCTATTTACTTCCTCAACTAGCTGAGATTCTCCCTAGGTGCTGTTGGTTTACAACTTCTTCATCTTGATCTATCTCTCAAGTAAGGAATAACATTGTTGGTATTGAGCTAAAGACTTGGAGATGTCCTTTTCTATTCCTTCCTAGATTTTAAGTTCCCTATCGAAAGTGATGGATTCATATACCAATTCTTCTTCACTAATCCTAGGGACATGTAATCGACACTATGTGTATTCCTTAATTTGTTTCCCTGGTTATTTCTCAACATTCCATGCTCCTTGAAGTGGAGTTCCTCTTTTGTTAACCAATTGTAAAATTGGAAAGAACATGGTGGATACGTCCCAAAGCTACTAGGTGCATGGGTAGACTTCTTTGAACATGTTATTTTAGGATTCATGTCGGTGAGATGAAAAATACTTGTAAACCTCCATGTTAAATCCCTCCTACTTCATATTTCTATTATTAGCCTTTAATAACATGAATTGCTACTTTGGCTATTGTAGGTTTTAACCCTGTACAAAAATTACCTGCATACGAATTCTAAATCACAGGAAAAATAAAAATGCGAGAGCATAACACATAAAACACATATACACAGAGATTTCCCACTGGATCTCAAAATTGAGACTACCAGCTTGATTTTTCATTATATTCCTTTCAATGTTACAATACATATTTATACATGCCGAAGCATCCAATACCATGGACCGAAAACCATCGTGTCCAAAACCATGGACGAAAAAACCATAGGTAGGTTCACCCAACCTAATATAGGGTCCAAAAAAAAATTCTTGGGGC